>WBNQ01072329.1:0-14195 GCA_013401375.1 Spizella passerina
CCAGCCAGCCGGACATTAACCCCTGGGCCGCGTACGCATCGCCGCAATGAAGGACTGTCCTACAGATGGTGAATGTCAGTACACAAATCACCACAGCTGTGTGCAATGTTGTTCCCACTTCTGTGGACTATACCAGTTTGAGTATATGCCAGTATATTATTACTACATTTTTAAAAGTAATTTATCATTCTTTAAAGTGTAGGTGCTATATATTATCCTTTTCTTTTTAATACAATTTCTTTACTGGGTACAGGTGGACACAACATTTTTGTTCAACACCCAGATGAATGAAACAGAAAATACCTTATAATAGTTCTTTTTTCCTCTCAATCTGTTTCTGGAGAGGTATAATGGAGCCTGAAGTACCTAGTACATTTTCAATAGAAAATTTTAGTAAAATGCTTCCTAAAACAAGCAGGCCAGATCAAAATCCTCTGAATTTCAAAATAACTGTACATTTTAGTTTTATGTAATCGTGCTCAGGACAGAAAGCCTAGAATAAAAATATTTTCCAACATGTATAAGAAATACCAAAACATGCATAGCTCACAGTACTGTGAGAATTTCAAGTGCACTTCAATAGTTTTTTCCCATTTAAAAAAATTTTTAGAAGAATTTCGTAATATATTCAGTAGATCCACTAATTTAAAACCCTTTCCAAAGTTACTCAATTTAGCCTGTATTGTCAAACTTATTCATCATAATTTTTGAAGAGTTTCTAGAAAGATTAAGAATCAGCACAATTCCAAGGTTGTAGTTATGATCTGCAAAAAAAGTCTATACTTTGAAGACCAGTCAGAGTAGGATTTATTTGCACTTTTGGGTTGATTGTGCATGTTTCCACAGATTCTGTATAAAGCAATTTTATTACATATGTTTTCTTTCCAAGTGCAAATATGAGATACATCCAATCTCAGTGGTTTTAGTTCATGAAAGCTAACAATATTTAGAGAACAAAAATAGTAACTTCATTAAACTGCTTGAAAAACCACTTTCCCAATGCAACAAACTGCAGTGAACTCAAAACAATTCTAATTTGTGCAGATTCAGAAGAGGCTTCAAACTACAACATACAGAAAGCTAAGACAGGTACAAAAGTAAGTGCACTGAAGTATGCATTCAGGGCCTGCCAGTCCCATTGCAATTATGAATTAATGTGTCATTGAACTCTTTCAGGGATAGTGATTCAAACACTTCCCTGGACGGCCTGTTACAATATTTAACTGCCTGTTCAGTGAAGAAATTCATCCTGATGTCCAGCCCGAACCTCCTCTGGTGCAGCTTGTGGCCATTTCCTCTTGCCCTGTTGCTGTTTGCCTGGGAGAAGAGGATGACCCTCACCTGGCTGCAGCTTCCTTTCAGGTAACTGTAGAGAGAGTTAAGGCCCCTCATGAGCCTCCTTCTCTCCAGGTTAAGGAATGCCAGCTCCCTTGCCCACTCCTCACAGGACTTGTGCTCCAGACCTCTCAAATCTTCATTGCTCTTCTCTGGACATGCTCTAGCCCCTCAATGTCCAGATCTGGGCATAGTACTCAAGGTGAGGACTCAGCAATGCCAAATAGAGGGGGTCTCATAAAGGTTTTTGGTTTTACTCTGTGTGGGATATCATTTTTGAAACAATACTTTGGGTTCTACCAAGTATCAAATCTCAATGCAATGGCAGTTTTAACATAGCAGAATAGCTTCATATGAGTGAGTACTTGAAACAAGAAAAACAAAACAAATCCCTAGAGCTAGTACTTCACAGATTCACAAAGATATCTGACACCTCTCCTCCCTTCCCCCCTCCTCTCCTGTTTTGAACATTTCATGTGTCACAGTCTTGGAAAAACTTGAGACTCAACAGAATTCAGCAGCAGAGAGTCTGCTGGGATTCAAAAGGTAACATTTTCTGGGACGTTTAAGAGCCACTAATGTGTGCTTAAGACTATCAGACACTTCCCAAAGATTCATTGAGCGAGTATGGTTAACCGTGCAGGAAAGCACTGAAGTATTTTGACTTCTGTAATTCCCATTTTTTCGGTGCCAAGTGCCGTGTCAAGTCCTGTGGGAGCAGCTCTGCTCCCTTCAGCCTGAGCTGTCACTGCTCTCTGTATGCTTTATGTCACCAACCACATCTCCTTAAACAGTACACCAAGGAGGTTAAAGCTGAATCCAAACCAAGGGAATCACTGAGGAAATAAATCTTCTAAATGAATGAACATTTCCCAATATCTGATTTATACAAATCCCATCCAAATCTTTGAAGTTCTTTTCTTCACCTCTGGGAAATGTAGTACATTTGTAAGCTCATTTGGTTTTGGTATTGAAATATATGAATATCTATCTATCAATGAGGTCAGGAAAAGGCATAATTTGTGAAAAACTTGATAAAAATCCTAAGTGTTAAAAATCAGCAGTCCCAGACTACCAAAGGATAAAATATAATGACCATCTAACCTGTTCGAAGAGTAAGCCTGAAATGAAAATTACAACTTTTTCAGTATCAGGTGCATCCACCCTCTTGATTTCTATAGACCTAATTTACAAATACCAAAACTGTGGCTTTTGTGTGTTTCCAACCTATTTCAATCGTGTCTATGAATCCAGCTGGGAGAAAGGAAAGACATTAAACATTAAAGCATTTCTCCATTACATTTCTAGTCAGCATGAGTCAATTGGAAATACATTAATATCTGTTCTAACACTGCGACTGAAGTCTCAGATTGCCTTGTGAAAAGCTCATTTCTTTTTTCTTTTCTGATACACTTATTTTCAAAAGAAAAATGTTTTCAGGGGAAAAAAAAGCTGAGAATTTTATTCCTTATTTATGGGGAAAGAAAAGTAAAATCAAATTCTGCTCTAAAATCTTATTACTTCAAGATAATATTGTCACTTTTAATGCTTTGAATTTATATTTACCATAGCAGTTATCAAGTTAAGTGTTTGCTGAAGCCCACACAAGCTTCTCTACATTTTAGCTCTGCACATAGATATACTTGTCAATTTTCTAATACATTTATTCTATTCTGTTCATACTTATACAATGTTATTGGAAAAACAATATAGGAAAGTGATGGGACTGCAGTGGTGCATTAAACAAGCTGTCATTGGCAGTGACAAAAATAATGCACAGGATGAACTTTTAAGTTGGATTCAGAGAGATTTTCTTTCCAGTGTGGAATGTATGACACGTGTGAACCGATGTCATAGGAGGAAACATCCAGTCTAGGAAACAAAGAGCCAGGGCCCTTTCAACTCTGCCTTAGTTCTCAAGTTTCCAACAATAGTTTTACCACGCTGGACTGTCACACACCAGTAGAACACTAATTTGTCTCCTCAGCAAGTTTTTGCTGTAGGGTTCCTTCTGAATATAAAGAATATATAAACACTAGCATTTCTATATACTCTGTGTTCTCCAAATATTTGGTTTTTTGCTTGGTTTTGGTTTTGTCATTTGTTTGTTTCTTTTGATTTTTGATGTATTTCAGAGGGGACTTGTGGGGAGGTGGTGATGTTCTGTTTTTATTCCACAGATTATAGACTTTCCACACAATATATTTTCTCTTGTATGTGGTTATCTTTTGATCAAATCTTTTTTAGACATTGATAGGTTATCTAATTGAAAGGCAACAACACTAAACTCTCTGAATCAGAATAAAAACATTGATTGGTGCAGGAATCAGTGAAACAGAGTGAGCCAAAACAGCTACTCCAAGAGTATCAAAGGAGACCAATTGTCCCCTGTGTAAAATCCACCAGGATGCATCATTGGGATAAACTGGAGTCAGAAGGCCACACAAACCAAAGGGAGATTATTGCCTAAATGGGAATAAGATTTATTATGAGATCCAGGAAGAAGAGAATTTTAGGATGATGACAGGGTGAAGGGGGGATGCAAAAGTGAGGAACATGTCTCAGAAACAAAGAGGTAAAAGGCCAGAAAAAAAGAAATGATGGTGTGTAAGCAGGTTGCTGGTCAGCATGCTTGTCTGATTTACCCCTGCTCCTGATCACCTCAATTTGTTCTGTCTTAAACTCTGATGATTTTCCTGATGCGTGTTTTCTTTGCTCCACATAAGTGTGCATTTGTAAGTTATACGTCTATAAGCACTCTGTGTTAGTGTGTGTATGTGTGATTGAACATGTTTGGAGTAGCTCCCCAGCATTGCTACCCGATGGACTTGAAGGTACGGAGCTGGAGCAGAGAGCTTCCTATCTATCAGACTGAGGAGGCATCACTGGCTCTAAGAGTGCACAAAGTCAGTGTGAGTAGGCTGGGGAGGAAAAATTTCTTGGGCCCTGAAGTCCACTAGATCTAGCAACGTTTAACCAACTCAATATTTGTTTCAAAAGTCACTGTCGTCTGCATCAAGTCAAAGTTTTCTTTACCTTTAAAATACATATTCAGGAGCCTGCACAAATTATTGCAATAAACTTCCTTTACATAGCACAGATTAACAAAATCATTGCAGCAGTAAATGAAACAAAAAACAAGTGACACAGGCTTCTCCTGGCATTGAAGGTATAATTGAAATGAATTTTGCATGCTCCAGTGAGTTGATGAACTGGCTACTCATCTTCTAACCATGCATAGCTGAAACAAGTTTTGTTTATTTTCAACCTTCTGTGTCCATTGGCTCTCTTAGTTTCAGTAAATGGGTAAAAAATACTGTAAACATATGCTTTGTACTCTTCCTGAGCCAATTGTTTTCAATTGCTATTTCATGGAAAGCCTGTCAATTTGAATTGGAATTATTCGGAATCATTTAGCTGAGCTGGGATTAGTGAGATTCAAGTGGTTTATTCTGAAAAGGTGATTCAAGAGAGCTGAACAGCAGCATGGGTTGCTCAGTTTGGACCTATCCAATACAAGCTCTAACATGAAACAGTAAATATTGATCTGGTAACATTTCTCACTGTGCTGTTATACTTAATTGAAGGAAAAAATTGAAGAAAACCTACTTGAAAAAATGAAATAGAACAAAGATTAGAATTAAAAATCCTTTGAGCAGTAACCTTCCCCTCATCTGATGTGACTTCAGTACAAGATAAAGCATCACACAACCTGTAACAGGCCTCTTATTATGACAGTGAAAGTCCTCCATGCTCAAGTGATAGCCATGTATTTTGAGTAAAAGTCAAGGCTTTTCTGGTTTTAACTATGTGATTACAACAGGCAACTAACACATTTTGCAATCTTCAAATTAGTGGAAAATAATATTTTATCATTAAACATTCTTATATCTGATATTTAATATAATTCCGTTCCTGAAATAATCAAGTGATAATGACTCAAATAAGAAAACAGACAGAATAAAGCATTATGATTGTTGAACACTAGTTTCATGTCTAAAAATAGTAAATAATAATAATAAATAAATAATAATAGATAGTAATAATAAAATTCTCCTTTGGCCACGGTTTCCACACAAACTAAGCTGATTCCAGTCATCCTTTAAATAGAAATTAGAAGACTGAACAACATTTTATAATTGCTAGTGCTAAGTTGCTCAGAGTCTGCAATATAGATCAAAACTGGCAGGCTACATTTTTCTCAGTTTCTATGTCCAATATTTTTGAAGCCAAGCATCTTCTTAATGAATAAATGGATCTTTTGCTCATTCTTAATGATCTATACCGGACTTACACTGCTAGGAGGTAAAATTCTGCGGTGGGGCGTATGTGGCCCTGAGGTCAATGTCCGGCTAGCTGGAGCTTAGGCCGACGCTCCGCTGCATAAACTCAGCCCGCACCCCTCAGCGTCAGAGGCCTCAGGCTGCACGAGCTGAAGGACAAAGCACTTGCTGCCAATCCACCGGAAAGAAGGAGCTGGACTCTCCACTGGGCAAAACTTGGTTTATTGACTCCCAAGAGGGCAGCCGGTGAGAGAGACCTCGAAATAGGGGTGGAACAGGGTTTTAAAGGGAAGGGGTGTGACAAGGAGGGGTTTACATGGAACCAATAGGGAGGGGTGAGGGGATGAACTTAACATGAATGACATAAGGGAAAACCCAATGAACACAAAGCATAGGAGGGGCCCCGGGACCACAGCCAACCACAGCCCCCAGAGAGAAGAACATTCTGGAGATTTAGGAGGAGTGGGGGTGATTGACTGGGCCCAGGGAGGAGATAAAGTCTACAAATAAGGGAATAAGGGGGAGGAGGAATTATATAACTGAGAAGACTGGCAACCCCCAAGGCGGGAGTTGCCATAACAACAAAATAACTGGCAGTAACTAAGGCGGGAAAACAGGGAAGGACAGAACCATTTTACATAAAACAGGGGGGAGCAATACATAAAATGGGGGAGCAATACAATAAACTTAACAACACACTACAACAAAATTCAAAGTCAGTTTTGGATGAAATAAACTTTAAAGTCCTTATATTCATTTCCTGTCTGAAAGCTCATCATTCTTTCTTGTAAGATGTGCAGTATGTGTTGACCCTTGACCAGATAAGGAACAGAGCAAGATCAGTATAACCAGTATTTTATCAATAAGTAACTGAAACCAGAGAGGCTGGCACTCAGAGGAAAACATACCCTAATCCTTTTGAAGACTCAAGACACTGAGCTGGGACCAAAGCTTGGTGCTGTTGCTGCTTCAAAAGCTCCCTAGCGTAACACAAGGTATAGTCAAGCCAGCAAAGACTGACACAATAGATGATGTCAGGAAATAGTGAAAACTTGACAATGGCTATCTATAAGGTCTTTGGAGATGGATTTTAGCATGAAAAGAGGTAACGGCAATGCTGGCTATAAATAAACAGGAATTTTATCCTCTTTAAACTTAAAAAAATTTCTTAATACGACAGGTATCTGTCCATCAGTGTCTCGAAGTTGAGTTAGAATAGGGAACAGAAGGACTCTGTGTTAATATTACTGAATATTGGTCTTAGTTTAGCTTAAAACTCTTGTAAGTTTTATCTTAATCAAAATGAAAACAGATACTTTTTCTCTATGTGGCTATTGGATAGCTTAAAATATTTCCTTCTCAAACAAATTTTCAGATGAAATGTTCTAGTTTTAACATTCACAGTACTGACAAACAGGGTGCCCTGCTACCTCTAAGCTTGACTGCAATTCTCACTGTTCTGTCCAATGTTGTTTTGCCCCAGAACCTTGGCTGGAATTATTTTTCTCTGTAATTTCACAGACTGGAAAAAACTGGGCAACCTACACAATGATGGCTACTTTAGCACTTGAATGCTGCACAAAAATACTTAACATATGTGCAACCCTGTAGTATTTTAGAATGCTTAACTAATATCATCTGGTTTTCCACTCTTTTAAAAAGCTATATCACAAGTAAACAGTGTTTAAGCCATTTAAATAAAGAAAAAAATATTCTCCTTCTTTCTAAATAAGTATATATGATGTTTACAAAATCATTTTAGAACCTCATGCTAGGCACTTACATAAAATGGTTTTAATAATGAAATCTCAATTAAAAAGGAAACAGTCCCTTAATTTCAGAAAAACTAGAGATTTTTGACTGTGTAACTCTTCAAGAAAAAGCTGATGCTTCCAAATCCCAAAATCTACACTAGCTAGGAAGACAGTAGAACATCAGAAATCTTCATCTATGTTTGTTATAAAATTCTCTAGAAAATCAGTTTAAATTGTGAGCCTTACATTCTCTTTAGATAAGACTGGATCACTATGGGATAGGAAAAAGGTTATTCTAAAATAGAAAAAATAGGAAAAAATATTACTGAGAGTTAATATTTCTATTTTCAAGGTAAACAAATGAGAGAAAAAGAGATGTGAATGTAGTATTAGTGACTTTGCTTAGATAAAGTAAATGGAAAATTGTTTCACAGACAGATTGTCCTGAAGCAAATACAGAAATAAGTCTACTAAAAATCTACCATTTGGATTATAAAAAATTCTGAATTACTAAAAAATTCAGTCCATAGACTGAAAATGGAAAAGTGTAGTAAAATATCTATCTCCAACTCCAGGCAAGGATGGATCTTGCATGTGTTTAGTTTTGTGTATTGCCACACTCTTCCTTCCTGTTCCATGAAGGGACTCCCAGAACAAGTTTCCATAAAACAATTTACTTTTGCTTATGAAAATATTGATGGTGTAAACCAAATCTTTTTTAATATTTATGCAGTCATTAGTTTTGCTTCTTATCAATATGATCTGTCTTATGGGTAGAAGAAAGAAAATAATTGGTTCCCAAATTATAAGTGGTAATGCCAAATTGCAAATAACAAGATTTGAAAGTTGCAGATCATTTGTGATTCCTTTTGATGAAAAGTTTTGAATGTTCAACATATATGAAGATCATGACATCTAAATAATAGAAATGTGGATTTGAGAATGTAATTCCTACTTTTTCTTTAAGGAAATTGTATGTACTAAAACCCATATATATTTTTTTGATGACCAGATTAAAAGGAAGATATATACATCTATGGCAGTAAATATTAACAAAAACCCATGTAATGTTAGGTATTTAAATATTTTTAGGGGTTTTGTTGGGTGTTTTTTCCAAAATACCAATTTAGAAAGTACTTTCAAATAGCACCTTATGCATTTTTAAATATAAAGTCTAATTTCTAACACAGGCTATAAATTTTAAAGCAAATACTAAAATCAAAATTAGCGTCATTCTTATTGAAGCACAATTCCAGGGATTTCTCAGTGCATTTCCTTTTGCGTAGCCCCAGACTTCTTCCTGCACTGGACTGGTGAATTCCCTTCCCGTGGCTTTCCTGGTGATGATGAGAAAGGTGCCAATTAGCCTCTTTGCAATGTTCATACAATAACCACTACGGTTCAGCTGGTACTGACAGCCTCACATGCCCTCATGAGATGGAAAATTTTTGTTGCTCTTTTTCAGCAAAAAATCTGTGACAGTTTCAGGGGGCACAGGAATACCTTATCCATATTCCCCAAAGTTTGAAGGAGTTCTGGGGCAGGAGGGCAATTCTTGCTTTCCACTCCTTGCCTGTTTTGTTTTGATGACATTGTTGTGGGCAACATAAATTATGTAATATGATCAAGGACATGGTAACGTTTGCAGGTGTTTCAAGAGGTTTTGCGCATTGACAGAATGAGCAAGAATGCTTTTACAGATAACAGGAAATAGCTAGCAACATTTCATTGAAGCAGACAGTGACAGTGATGAGTGCAAGAGTTTGCAAGAATGTCACTAGTGAGACAGATATTTTGGCTGTTTTCAATGCTGTTGTATTCCTGTTTCTAAATAGTGTTCTTGCATAAAATATGCCTAAACAGAGCTTCCTTGGAAAACTAAATAGCTAAATGCAATTGATTTGGTAGTTTAAAATCTCTTTCAATTTGAATTTCATTCTAGAAAGCACGATCAAACTAAAAGAAACAAAGCCAAAACATCGAATTTTCAAGTTATATCTTTTTCTTTTCACAAAGATCTTACTTTATAAGAACTCTATGCTGTATAAAATTTTACTGTTTCACAGGCAGTTTATTTGTAGCTTAATTCAGCTGCCTCAGACTGCTGAAACAGAGACTTCATGTTGGAACTTGTTGCCCTGCTATTGTAGATTATTGATTGTCTGCCTCATGGATGAATACTGAAGCAAAAAAGTCCTAACTGAGTCCTTTTGTCCTTTTTATTACTATCTTCCTTTCTGTCCATCAAAGGAGCTTATCCTGTGATTCCCTATGCAGGATTTTTAGGAAATTTTACCATAATTTTTTCAAGTGCAAAAAAATATTCTCAGCACACGAGAGAGAAAAGCAGTTGTGAAAGGTGTTACAGAGGTGTTTGTATTTCAATGATTTATCTGTTGTCTTCTCTGGAAGGCAAAAGCCTAAACTTAAAGCTGAAGTCATGATTTTTCCCACTTTTTTTTCTGACAAAATAATGTTGTCTTAAAACAATTCCAGGCTTTAATCAGAAATATTTATTGATAATAAAGGGTGGTAGACTGGATTTTGCCACTCTAGATAACAGGTGCCAGCAAATTCTAAGAAAAACTATATCCTATAAAAAAGTAATTTACACATGAAAGTGAATCCTCTATGTGTTCGTATGTGTCCGTATATGTATATTATATTTAATGTAACTGAAGATATTTTAAGATATATTACTTAGAAAATTGAAGTATTAAAACTATGTCAAGATGGGTATAAGTGTATGGAAATGTTATAAAGTGTAAACTAGTGGGTCTAGAAACATAAAAGTGACGTGTTTTGTTGTGAACAGGGTAGGAAAATAACCTTCTTTATGTTATTCCAGTATAGTTATATACTAGAATACTATATAGTTATATCTAGTATAACACAAATTAATACTTGCACGTTAAACGGCACTGAGAAAGGAAAACAAAGACAGATGCCAAATAAGAATTCTTACATGTCCTTAGACCAAACCACTGACTAGATATCTCACAAACCACTGACTAGATATCTCACTGACTAGATATCCAAGCAAGCTGTGCTCTGTTTACATTGCACTCTGTGGCAATGTCTCCCATGCAGTAAGAAGAAGAACTTGACTACCTATTTCAGGAACCAAAATATCTTGCTTCAGTTCACTGCTGACAGCTTCAGGTCTAAAACAGGAACAAGACAATACTATCCACATAGGAAAGTTAAACAGGAAAAAAAATTATTGAGGAAATGGAGAAGAAAGGGTACTTTAAAGACATGAAACCTAAGAAATTCTTTCAAATGAAGGCACAGGTACATGAAGAGTACCTAAACTAAGAAAACTAAGTAGTTGTTATAAATATATTTCAATCTTATATACTGTAGGTATAAGTATAAATGGCCAAGGGCTAGTGAAAATGGAAGACCCAAATTCTCATAGTTGCTTGACCAACAAGTCACTTTTCAGGGCGGGAGGTACAAAAGCACTTAGAAAGTAAGGTACAGATAACCCTTAAATCTGTATTTCTTCATTATCTGCCTTGACCTGCTTGAAAATTAAGGAGTGGGTTCATAAAAAATGACTCAATTTAAGTAATTGAAAAAAAAATAGCTTTAGTACTTGCAATCATTTACAGCCATGGACACAGTTAACACCTTCATTGCTTAATGACAAGTTTGCATTCCTTACCACCAGGAAAATGCACTTTCAAGATCAGGGCAATAAAACATACTAAAAGAATTTACCACCTAATGCATATGAGTGAGAATTTGGATCGTCAGCTTGTAGGCATTTTGGAAATATTATTTATTATTAAATGAGATATAGCATTGGGGGTGGTTTTATAGCTAAAAAGCCTTGCAAATATCTAAATCCTGGAAAACCTTGGGTAATCTGCTGTGGTGAAATGAAGCTCTCTAACTCCTTGTAGGTAGTTCTGTATTTCTGGTCAGAGGTCAAAAAGAATGTGTGTTTAACATCTCAAACCTTGATCAATTCTATGTTGGGAAAAATGTGGCAACAAGGTGTTGGGCTATGGGAAGTGCTGTGACCACAGCTTGAAAGGTGGAGGAAGCATCACTCAGCATCCCAGTAGTTGTGAATTAAGTCCAGGTGTTACTTGTACATTATTACAAATTGTTTCAAAATCTTAAAGGCAACTTTTATTTGGTTTCTTATTACTAAAAGTGGGACTTACTAATTCAGCTGAACTATGAACTATTTTTTTTATGAAGGCTATATCGTATTTCTCAATCAAAGGAATTTAGGTTCTGAATTTTGTGTCCCAAGTATTAGAAATTATGCTTTGAAAGAATTTCAGAGACAATTGAATGACTGACGTATCCATTGTTCATTTTGCAGCTCAAACGGGAACAAAAAAAATCTTTTAAATCACAAATATGAATTCTGATACCTATAATTTGAGATTGCATAGTGGCTAGCAGCTGAAATTTTGCTCCATTTTCAATAACTCAATATTTGTATTGAACAGAAGCAATGGGTCTTACTTTAAAGGCTTTAATATGGTAGATTTCATTATCAACTCTCTCTCACACACACACAAAATAAACAAAACAATAGTGGAGTAAGACAAAACAAACCACCCAAAAATCCATTTCACAGCAGAATATTTAATTGAGCAGCTCGATGTACTGGAGATTCTAAGATGACAGAAAAGCTTTATGGAAATTAACTTAACAATAATACCAAATAACAACTATGTCATGATAGAAGGTGGAAAATCTAGACTGTGCGAAGGCTGCAAATGAAGCAGCCATGAAGAGAAAAAGAGTGAGTGTTGAAATGGATTTTTGGGTGGTTTGTTTTGTCTTACTCCACTATTGTTTTGTTTATTTTGTGTGTGTGTGAGAGAGAGTTGATAATGAAATCTACAATATTAAAGCCTTTAAAGTAAGACCCATTGCTTCTGTTCAATACAAATATTGAGTTATTGAAAATGGAGCAAAATTTCAGCTGCTAGCCACTATGCAATCTCAAATTATAGGTATCAGAATTCATATTTGTGATTTAAAAGATTTTTTTTGTTCCCGTTTGAGCTGCAANGGAAGTTTACAGTAATGGATAAGTATACCCCAAGAGATTAAAAAAAAAAAAAAAAAAGGATTTATTGACCAATTAATAAAAAAAAATATCGTTACTTAAAGATAACATTTTACCAAACTGAACTTTAGCTGCAACACTGCATTAATGATCTGGGTGTGGGGGACTAAACAAAATATGATTACATTGTAGGTTTTCCAGTCTATGGATAAACATTGTTGACATTTGCAGTGCAAATTTTTTGAGACAGGAGCTTACAACTCCATGTCTCTTTGTCTGAGGATAATGAGCACAAAGTGACATTTTAGAAAAAAGGAAACGCTTTTGGGAAGAAGAAATTCTAGAAAAACTCCCTGACTCTATGAAATTTGCACTTAACTATTAATATGATTATTAACTGTGCAATAGCTTCTTTATAGTCAAAATTAGTTTTGAAATAGTTATATTCGCTTATCTGTTCATTTTAAGAGGTCATAGTTTTCTATTAAAAACATTATTGTTGCTGGTATTTGTATTTTTGATTTCATAATGATTTTATTATTTGTATTCTTTTAAGAAGAAGAAGTTTCTCCCAAAATCAGAGTCAAGAACACTGGGTTCATAGGGTCTGGATACTCAAAATCTTTACCTCATAGTCTATTGAACTTAGATCTTAAATTGTATAAGTAATAATCCTGTCTCAAATGCTATATCTTTGAGCTGAAGAGAAGCATATTTTTGAAGATCATATAAACAGAATATTGCATAGGTGACAATTTACAGTCAGTTGGAATTTGAATTCAGTGCCTTCAAACTAAGAACTTCTTCCTCTTAAGGGCTCAGAACAGTTCCAAATTTGTTGATAGCACCATTAATACACATTAAATATCCATATTTTCCCAGCATAAGGGGGAAGGCCTTATAGCTCAAAATTATTTTCTGTTTAGATCACCTGAGAACTTTGAATAGAAATGTAAGTAAATGAAAAACAGATTAAGTAGCACTTGAAATATTCTCCCATTTATGTAATTTAGTCTGTCTAGCCTGATAGTCACCCAGGCTGCTTTTATAGCAAATAAAGAGAAAACCAGAAATGGATCTCAGAAGGGAAATTCATTCAAGCCTAAAGGATGGGTTAGGTTATCTTGAATTGACTCCCAACACAGAGCAGAGTAATTGCCTCTTGGGAACACTTTCAGTTTACTAGAGTTAGTTGATGTGGTAGTTTAAAACAGAAACATGTTTTAAGATTTCCTTTATAAATCCACTTTTAGACAGTTTCTGAATCCACTGCTACACTATCCAACGGTACTTCAGTTATTGTTATAAATAATTGATTTGGTATATATTATTAAGTATATTTGCCCCCTCTCTTTAAACTTGGCTTAGTAATTCTTGGTTTGTTTTTCTCCCAAATAAGGACTTCTACATTTTTTTCTCAATTTTAATTAAAATCTGAATAATAATGCTCTTATTTCTCTAAGGTTTTTATCCCTCAGTTAAAAAAAAATGATATTTTGTAAAGAAAAAATGTAAAATAATCTAGGTGTGTTTTTGATATTTATTGTTAACAACAAAAGAAGATCTCTAATTTATAACACTATCAGAACTGCACAGACTTGACCTTAAAAAAGCCCAAGAAATATTTTCTTTTCAATCCACAGATTATGGGAACAGGCAGTTATATTTAGTAAACCTCTCAAATTCCATTTCAATAAATTACTTCTTGAACTTCTGCTTCTATGAGAACCATTTTCTATGCATTCTAAGCTCCAAAAATAATTACTTGACTCTTAACAACTA
>WBNQ01072330.1:0-13512 GCA_013401375.1 Spizella passerina
TTGTATATTGGCTTTCCAAGATTGCTTTAGAAATATAAGGTACTGGAGAAGTCTGAAGGAGATGAGATATGAGACTGGAGAAGTCTGAAGGAGATGCTCCAAGTTAGGATTTTGTTGCCCAGAACAGGAAACTGCAGCTCTTTGTGGCCTCTGTCTTGTATAATATCCCCAATAATATATGGGATTTCTGCAGTGCAAAGTGCTGGGGCTGTTAAGCACGTTAAGAAGTCTCTGGGTGTTTATTTCAGTGGTGTTTTGTGGTTCTGAGGTCTGTGCTCACTGCAGTAGATCCGCTTATCCATATTTGTGTGTAATGTTCAATTCTTTGGAAGTGTGCAAAATAATTAAAAACCGCCCTTTAAACTATTTAGTAAATTGGATTTGCTTTGCCAGCAGTGGAACGGGAAGTTAATCGTGTTTAAGCTGCTGTTGACTTTTCCAATCTGATTTTCCCTGGGAAGAAACTTTACTACCTAGTTGTCAAATGCACAGTTAATTACCTGCTGATTGGTTAAGCTGATAAACCAATGCTACCAGGTTTACTGTAATCAGGTTGGTAAATGTGCCATGGATGTGCTTCCTCATGCTATTGTCTTGCTTTATGATTAAACCCAGTGTTAACTCTCCTCATGCTCACGATTTCAATGTATTCAGTATTGGCAGGTGATGACTGACACTGAAGTTAGCACTCAGGGGATGTTCTTACTCTGTGATTAAGTTATGCATATGTACTTCTGGAGTTCATAGTGCCATCTCTTAATAATCTAAGAGAATATGGCTTAGCAGCTTTTAACCCATGGTTTAGAAAATAAAATATATCTCCACTTCTTAAAATAGTTGTTGTAGGCACCTTTATGGTCTTTCAGTCTCATTTCAGTAGCTATGTTGCAACATTTTGATTGTGTCCTGACGTGGTATGAGGTCAGTGGTTGAAGCAACAATAGCTTGCATCTGTTACTGATCAATGAATCATTCACCCTCTTGGTCATCTCAGCTTTGCCGATGAAGAAGCTGCAATTGCTGCCCCTCCATCCCGTCCCTGATGTGCCTGGGGTTTTTGCCTGCCCTCATCTCAGTACTGATGTTTGTGGGTAGAATACATTGATTTTTAGTGTATCCATTATAACTCATTAAGAATCAGAGAGGAACTGGAGTTTCTCCAATTTCCACCATTAATTCATTAAACCAGGACTGCAAGCACTTTGGAGCCTGGCTTCCTGTGGATTTCAGGGTAAAATTAAATGCTTAAATATCCTTGAGGTTTTCTGTTGGATGGAGAGACACTTGGTGAGCCACGGTTGTGGGCTTAGGTCTTCTGGTGACAGCTCTTCTAGTGGGTGAATTGCTTTTAAGATACGTGGATGAAAGGTGGTTTGCTAAAAGCTTTGTCACCCCTTATTGGGAGATTAGGAAAATAAATTTTCTCAAAAATACCTTGGATGGCAAGGTGTTAGGTTATGTTTGGTTTGAAAATTCTTGCTTCTTACAGAAAGACATATTTAATTCTCTGTGTATTTTGTTATCTGAGACATACTTATTACTGACTAAAAACATTTCTATTAAAATATTAAAGTTAAGTTGCTGTGCTTTTTTCCTTCCCTTAATTTCAGTAACAATGTTTCCTGGCATTTGGGCAATGAACTTTCTGGCCTTGATACTCAGGATGCTCAGGGTGTCTGTGAGTTCTCTAGGGAAAAAGTGAAGATGCAGTGCTTGGTGTTTTGAAAACAATTTGGTTTTTTGGTGCCAACCTGAAACGAAGAAGTTTTCCAAAATAATTTTGCAATATTCTTAATCGGAAGAGCACACGTCTNTGAGATATGAGACTGGAGAAGTCTGAAGGAGATGCTCCAAGTTAGGATTTTGTTGCCCAGAACAGGAAACTGCAGCTCTTTGTGGCCTCTGTCTTGTATAATATCCCCAATAATATATGGGATTTCTGCAGTGCAAAGTGCTGGGGCTGTTAAGCACGTTAAGAAGTCTCTGGGTGTTTATTGCAGTGGTGTTTTGTGGTTCTGAGGTCTGTGCTCACTGCAGTAGATCCGCTTATCCATATTTGTGTGTAATGTTCAATTCTTTGGAAGTGTGCAAAATAATTAAAAACCGCCCTTTAAACTATTTAGTAAATTGGATTTGCTTTGCCAGCAGTGGAACGGGAAGTTAATCGTGTTTAAGCTGCTGTTGACTTTTCCAATCTGATTTTCCCTGGGAAGAAACTTTACTACCTAGTTGTCAAATGCACAGTTAATTACCTGCTGATTGGTTAAGCTGATAAACCAATGCTACCAGGTTTACTGTAATCAGGTTGGTAAATGTGCCATGGATGTGCTTCCTCATGCTATTGTCTTGCTTTATGATTAAACCCAGTGTTAACTCTCCTCATGCTCACGATTTCAATGTATTCAGTATTGGCAGGTGATGACTGACACTGAAGTTAGCACTCAGGGGATGTTCTTACTCTGTGATTAAGTTATGCATATGTACTTCTGGAGTTCATAGTGCCATCTCTTAATAATCTAAGAGAATATGGCTTAGCAGCTTTTAACCCATGGTTTAGAAAATAAAATATATCTCCACTTCTTTAAATAGTTGTTGTAGGCACCTTTATGGTCTTTCAGTCTCATTTCAGTAGGTATGTTGCAACATTTTGATTGTGTCCTGACGTGGTGTGAGGTCAGTGGTTGAAGCAACAATAGCTTGCATCTGTTACTGATCAATGAATCATTCACCCTCTTGGTCATCTCAGCTTTGCCGATGAAGAAGCTGCAATTGCTGCCCCTCCATCCCGTCCCTGATGTGCCTGGGGTTTTTGCCTGCCCTCATCTCAGTACTGATGTTTGTGGGTAGAATACATTGATTTTTAGTGTATCCATTATAACTCATTAAGAATCAGAGAGGAACTGGAGTTTCTCCAATTTCCACCATTAATTCATTAAACCAGGACTGCAAGCACTTTGGAGCCTGGCTTCCTGTGGATTTCAGGGTAAAATTAAATGCTTAAATATCCTTGAGGTTTTCTGTTGGATGGAGAGACACTTGGTGAGCCACGGTTGTGGGCTTAGGTCTTCTGGTGACAGCTCTTCTAATGGGTGAATTGCTTTTAAGATACCTGGATGAAAGGTGGTTTGCTAAAAGCTTTGTCACCCCTTATTGGGAGATTAGGAAAATAAATTTTCTCAAAAATACCTTCGATGGCAAGGTGTTAGGTTATGTTTGGTTTGAAAATTCTTGCTTCTTACAGAAAGACATATTTAATTCTCTGTGTATTTTGTTATCTGAGACATACTTATTACTGACTAAAAACATTTCTATTAAAATATTAAAGTTAAGTTGCTGTGCTTTTTTCCTTCCCTTAATTTCAGTAACAATGTTTCCTGGCATTTGGGCAATGAACTTTCTGGCCTTGATACTCAGGATGCTCAGGGTGTCTGTGAGTTCTCTAGGGAAAAAGTGAAGATGCAGTGCTTGGTGTTTTGAAAACAATTTGGTTTTTTGGTGCCAACCTGAAACGAAGAAGTTTTCCAAAATAATTTTGCAATATTCTTACAGACTTCACTTAGGCATAAGAGTGGTTATTATGAAGAATGTAGCTGGACAACCCCGTTTGTGCACAATTTTAATTGCTGTAAGAGTCTGTGAGTGTTTGCTGATATTTACCCTTTTCCTTCTTGTTATGATTCATGAATGTCTTCATTAGATTTCATAATAGCAACCTTGTGCCAGGCCTTTTGTGTTTGTGTTTTACAAGAAGCATCTCCAGAGAGTTAGCTCCCGCCTGCTGGGAACAATCAGTCTTTTAACAGGGTGATTTCAGTAGTTTTTAAAATTTATTTTGACTTCAAAAAGACTATTATCTTGCTTCATAAGACACCTTATGGTTCTTCCCCCCAAATTTACATAGCACCAGATACAATGTGGTGGAATCTTTACAAATTTTATCAACAATTTGCAAATCAACGTTTCATGGCCTATGAATACATTTCAGTAGCTGCTTTCCATAACATGCCCTTATGATTATCATCTTATCCCTTACACTCTGTCTGGGATAGAAATGAAAATTGCTGTTTGGGTATCATGATTTGTTGTTAATGCTTATATGTGTATTCATAATGTATGGATGATGATACGACTTTTGTACTAAAATATAAAATGTAGATTTATTGTAAAACTCACAAATGCATGAGCAGTAGCTATGAATATTCAGATAAACCAAAAAAATTATGTGGCACAATCTGTAAACCAGAATGTGTTGCTCCTTCCTCGCTTCCAGGAATCTGCAGAGGTGTAATATGTTCACTGGAGGTTGAATCTGTAAGGAGTACTGGATTTTTATTTCAGCAAAAGTTCTGGTAACTTATTTTTTAAGTGTAAATGAGATTCCATAGTCGTCCTGTTGCATGATGCACAAGGCAAGCTTCAGACGTAAAGTTCAGTCATTGGTAACTGCTGCAGCTTATTTCATTGAAGAAACAGGAACAAAAGTTTGTTTGTAACCACTCTGGAACTGAGAACAAAGGCTGCGGGGACCTTTGAACCCTTGTGGCTGTGCATCTGAAGGAGGAATTGTTCAGGAATGGGAACAACTGCCAGAAGACCCGGGATTTGCTTTTCCCGACAACTTTCTCCAGCAGTGTTCAATGACTGCATTTAAAGAAAAAAAAAAAAAAAGAAAAAGTTGGTTAATTGGAAGACTCCCTTACTTATTCTTCCCACCAAGCTATGATTTGATAATCAAGCATGCTGGGATGGTTATTCTTACCTTTTTTTTTCACCAAGGCAAGCTTTGAACAAATGAGTGTGTGTGCTCTCTTTTTTGGGAGAAATTTGATGATTGATTGCAACCTTAAACATTATGTTCTCTCCCCAATGTTCTGTGCTAGAGATTCTGGTGTGTGAAGCAATTTGTTTCCTCTGCTTCCTGGTGTTGTTCTGACTTGACAATTATTTTTCATTCGCTGGTAGCTGTCTGCTCAAGGAAGAGGGCAGGGAATTATCAGTGTTCTGAAGAAATTGTTACTTCTTTGCAGAATGTGTTGACTGGCACATTGGGTCTCCAGTGGGTTGTCCGGTGTGAAGGTTCTGCTGCAGGCAGCGATTTGTGCCCTATCATTCACCTTCATGAATTTTACAAGGCTTAAGCAGAGGATGGGCTACACTGGATGAACAGATTCTCCAAATTGCTTCGTGCAGAGGGAGAGAAACCCAGTATTGAGGGTTTATTATTTTTCCTTGAGTAGTGAACATAACACACCAGCTGGAAGAAACAGAGTTGTTCATTTATATTTCTCATCCTGAACATGCAGCTCATAAGTGTGCTCAGGCATGCATGTAATGTGTATGTCTGTCCCTCTTTCCCTTGCTGGAGAAACACTCTGTGCTGCCCTGCAGTTCTTTGGACAGAAGGGAGAAGCTGGGTTTGCCCCTTAAGAATTGAATTAGGTGCAAAACAAGTGGAGGCATGTAATAACACCTGGAATCTGGTGGTCTTTGTGCAGTCACCCTTGGAGAGGATGCTTCAGAGCAGTTTGCAGGCAGGTGATGTTTGTGGCTGAGTGAGAGCTTTTCTGGGGGTGTTCCCTGCTTACCTGGTTCCCAGAAGAACACAGAAGGAATTGGGAAAACTCCAGTTACCGGAAAGAAGAGTTAGCCATTGCGTGTGATCTGGCTGACAGATAAGTATTTTAAGCAGTGATTCCTCTTGCTGCTGGAGAGGAAAAACAAATCAATTTCTTTGAAGTTATCAGGGGCCTCCAGTTCTTCACCCCTTTTTCCTTTTCCCTGAGGGATGTGCACATGGGGTGGCACTCAGGGTGAGGCTGTTGTAGATCCTTGTCATATGTTCAGCCTGCCATTTCATCTGCCCTGAATGACAGCAGCTCTCAAATGTCTTGTCTTTGTTCTTAAAACTGTTGATCTCCTTCTAACCTCTGGCTGCAGTTTCTGTGAAATTAGGCTGGGCTGTGGGGAGACTCGGCTTTGTAAACCTGGTTCCCAGGAGCATGGGAAAACTGTGTGGTGGTTGCCCTTGTCTTTGAAGTTCTTTATGGGATACGAATTGGTTGTCACTGTGCTCTTGACTTTCTCCCCTGTTAAGATATGCAGCAGCTTGAGCTGCTCAAGTAACCTCTGTTCAGTCACCCATACACAGAACAATTGCCAATTGCATAAGGAAGCCAATACACCCGTGGCTATTCAGTTATGTAGCCATATTGTATTAATTTTAGAAGAATGTGGCTGTCTGGAATACAGCTTAGGAGCATTCTTAACAGTTTCATGTAGATTGCAAGAAAACTTAGTTCTGTGATTGCATCCCTTGCTGGAGGTACTCTTTGCATTTCCTGTTTGGCAAATGCCAGGGTTAACAATTAAACCACAGTTAACTTCTATGATTAAAACTGGAAATGAAAACATATAGATTGGTGTTTTAGAAAACTTCATTTGTCAGTTCTTATCTCTAGCAAACGTGTGGAGGAGGGATGCCATATGGCTGCTAAATATAACTCAACTTGCTCCTGAAAGCAGTTGAAGAAGTACAGAAGTTCACAATCTGGTATCTGTGTTGTTAATAAGAATGCTGCAGAGTTGTAGTGCAGACTAAGGTAATGGGAAGAGAGCCAAAAGTAATCCAGTGAAATGTAAGTATTTCCTGTGATAGGTGATGAGGGCTGACACCCTCAGCATCCTGCAGACACTGGACCTTCCTCTTCCTCAGCAGTGTCTGCAGTGCAGGGTGGCAGGAGCTGAATGCATACACCAGTTGTTTTCTGCTCACCACCCTGGTGGTCCAACAGCTCCTAATCCTTGTTTGCTTTAAATATTTGCACTGCTGCAGCCCAGTGCTGGGATGGTGGAGAACTCAACCTGCTGGAGCTGAGTAAGATCAGGAATGCACGGCTGTGGTGGCAAGGCCATAAAGTAGTTATTCACAACTTTTAATTCTGTTTTTAAAATTCTTAATAGTAACATTTGTGGTTTTTTTGTGTGGACATACTGCCAAAATACATGTTTTAAGGTTACAACTATAGTTGAAATAAGGGAACATTTCTAGTAAGTATTTTCAAATTGCATCTGTGCATGCATTTGAAGGAAGTATAAGTTAGTCAAACACTGTGCAATGGATTATTTCTATGTATTTTTCAGCAGTGGATATTTTTGTGAAATAGTTTGATTGTGAAATACTAATCTATAAAGGAGATTAATAATTTTCTGATGGGAAAACCTGTGAAAAAAGCAGAGCTCCAAAATACTTGAATACTTGTGATTTCCTCCCCCTCCCAAAAAAAAAATTACCCAGCCTGTCATACCGTTGTTCTCACTCCTCTTTTTGAATGCAAGCATCCAAAATAGGTGTTGAACTGATTTAGCAAAGCACTTTAGTATATGTCTAATGTTAATCCAAGGGCTCCTGATAGGATAAAAAGCATTGCTGAACTGAGGCAGAAATATCTGATAGGAAAAGCTTATCCTTGAAAAGAATCAGAAGAGAAACTGTATTGGTTATATTCCTTCAGGCCTTTAAAATATTTCAAAGGGATGAGTTTAGACTTTCTGATGGGGTTTTGGTGGCTAAAAATGCAGTTATACAAATCACAGCTTGTTGGGGCAGGGAGAATTAATTTATGCACTTGAACATGTGCTCGTCCACTGTTTTCTCTGAAGTTGAATTACAGACAACAAGAATGCACTTTGTTGTTCTTTAATAATAAATAACAGCATAGCAGTTTTGATCTTCAAAGCACTGCTCAGACCTTAATTAATCTTCATAATACTCCTGTGAGAGAGTTAAAAATGCTCCCTACCCTTTGGACAAGGAGCTCCTTAGCATGGAGATGTTGGAGGGTTTGCTCTGGGCCACATTGCCAGGGCCAGCTGGGACAGTGGCTCAGAGATTCTTGGCACTGGGAGCTTTGGCTGCTTCTGGAGGCTGTGTTGCTTTTCTCATTTATGTGTTAAAATTTCAGAAAAATTTGAATACACAAAAACCTGCAGTTCTTTAAATAATTTTGGATTTCCAACTGAGTGTTAACTTATGCATATGCATGTTGGAATTTCCCTGTTGAATATTCCTGTTGGCAGGAAAGTGCAGAAGGTTTGTGTTAGTTGTGTAGGAGCAGGTATGGAAAACTGCACTTCAGAAAGCCTGGGTCACAACTTTGGTGTGACAAGGTAGAAAATAAAAGTATGTAAGTCCTTGAAAGAGTCTATCATAAATACATAGAAAGTGTCTCTCAGTCTGCCTTCCCTAATTGCCCTAATTATTTGTGTTTAAAAAAGGAGAAGAAGAGGAATTAATGTAGATGTTGATTTTCAAGGTTTCCCCAAGGTAATTGCTGATTGGAGTTGCAGGACAGATTTGGACAGTACATTGCCCACATTTGGAGAATAAAATAGGAATGGCAGAATGAACTGAGGCTGTTCAACTTACCTGGAGAAAGAGTTCAGAAGGAATTATAATGTAAACTCTTGAAATGTGTGACCAGTGGGATCCAGGCTTGTCACATGTGCATTTTTCCCACAAACAGCAGGAGGGAGTTCGTTGAGAACTGGTTACTGCTGCAGATAAGGAACCCAAAACACGGGGAGAAAACAGGAGAAATGCAGAGGTGTATCAAAGTGTTCACATCTGTGTTTGCTTCTGACATAACAGACCCAAGGGCAGAATGTTTAATGTTTTGTTCAGTACTGTGTAAACTCAAACTACCTTTTCAGAAACTGGGGTGCTTCAAAATCACGAGTAGTCCCTAACTGATGTTTTGTACTGAGCTCTGTGAATATTTTGATGTTGTAATTTCTGCTGGAGGTTGCACCAATTTGCATGAGGAATGAACATGGGGCTGGCCAGTGAAGCAGAAAGCTGACAACCCATTAGACAGGTCTGAAGGATTCCTCAGCATGAAGAGTAAAGTCAGCAGAATCCTGGAGCCAAACACCAGAAAAGCCTGGTGCACTTAACCTGGTGACCTTGTCATCCTGGAGAAACCTGGCAGGATGATGCTCCCAGCACTCCTGGGGTGAAGGTCTTTCCAGCATCCCCTGCTGAGCCAATTGTTTGGCCCATGGGTTCCCAGGAGAAATCTGTAAAGTGTTTAAATGTCTTTTTAAAATTCATTAGAAATGCAGTGACTTAGGCTGACTCGAGGGTCCATATTGATACTGCACCTTGTTTTGCATGCAAGGTGCAAATAAAATGTCCAAATGAAAAAGCTGTGAGAAGTTTCAACAGTTCTGAACTATCAAGTCTAATTTCTGTTCTAAATACTGTTGAAATTTTTATTAAAAAAATCCTGCAAATAATGTGTTTAACTCTGTTGGATTTATGTGTGCTGTTCTTCCCCATTTTTGATACATCAGAACATCAAATTGTGATTTAACAGAGGGCAGAATATATCCTCTTTACAGAACTGCAGCCCCATAACCCATACAATGCATGAGAGGTAAAATCTTCTCTAGGTCTTCCTTCTCTGACTTTGTAACTTCATTTCTGGAGGCTTCTTAGAGGTGCTCAGAGGGATAAATTAAACATCAACAAAAAAGTTGGAAAAGAATTTGTGTGTTTTAGTTTCCCAGGTACTGTGACAATAAGGAGGGTTTTGATTGCTGAACAACACAAGGTTCTGGGCCAGCTGTGTCTGATAATGGATAAGTGAAATCCCATGGCATGCCCTGTGGGACAGAGATCTGCCTTTCTGAAGCACACACTGCTGAAATGCTTCTGGTTCAAAATGACTGCAATTATTTAACTTGCCTAACTTTCACAAGTTTTTAAAGCTATTTATGCAAATAGCAGTTTCAGTGAGATGGCAGTAAGGCCCAGGAGTTGTTTGTTGTACGGTTTTCGTGCCTCCTTGAACTAATTTCTGGCCCTAATTGTGTGCATACACGTGTGGTGCTCCTGCACAGGGGAAGATCTTTTCCTCCCTCCCAGCAAGGCATTCCTCATACTGCACTCCAGAGCCAGCTTCTGGGACTGGTGACATTCATACCTTTTTAAAATGAAGAAAAATCTCATTCCTCATTAGCATTGCTGATAGTTGACCTACCCAATAAGGACTTTTAGGAATGAAGATAGTGGTATTTGATGTGTTAATTCATAGGCATGGATAGATAAGTTAAAGTATTCACTTCTAAGCCTTTTAGTTCTTGCCTGAAATTTTATTAGCACATTGCTAGACAAAGTGCTGTATATAAAGGGCTAGACAATGTATGTAGATTTGAAAGTTTTCACTGTTATATTTCATTTTTCTAAATAAGTTCATCAGCAACTTGTTCTTTCCCCAAATGCTGCATCTTCTAAATCAGACTAATCTGTGTGGCATTCAGATCCATGCTGCAGGCCTTGTAAAACTCAGGGAAGCGCTCTGTGGATTTTCTTGGGTTGGTTCAGCAGCTCTTGAGCTCAGCAAGTCCAACAGACCAGAAACCCCAAAGAACTGGGTTGTTCTTGTCACTTAGGACAGGGGTAAAGAAATAGTCTTTGTTTCAGATGGGAGTAGTGTGAGGGTTCAGTGAGTGTGTGTCCTGGTTAGGGCAAATTTGGTAGAGAATTTCCAAAGGGGCCCCTCCTCAAAGCAAACCCACATGGCCCCTGTGCCCAACTGGGTCGGGAAGGATTCCTCAGAGAGAAGTGGAAAGAACCTGTTTATTTAACAGGCACAGCACTCCCCAGCACACAAAATGAACAATACCAGATGACACCGCTCTGAAAAAGGTGACAAATTTAGAAAGTCTCTCTCGGGGGTGGTCGCTCTGTTCTCAGTCCCTCTGGTGCTGGGGCAGCTGCTGCAGCCACAAGGTGCAAACCCTCGGTGTTCCCAGGTCCCAGTCTGGAGCAGGTTCGGGATGGTCGAAAAAAGGAAACAGAAACAGTCCAGGAAGCAATTTGGACTGCTTAGCTAAACTAGCTAATGAGCAGGAGCAAAAGCAAGCAGAAGCAAGAGTGAGAGAGAGAGCCAAGCGAAGAGCAGAAGCAGAAAAAGCAGAAGCTGCATTAGCTAGTGTCTCTGTGTCCCGCCAGGCTGAACAGAAAACTCCAAACTTTCCCTCTTCAGAGCCAGGTTAAAGGCACAGAACACAATATCCAGCATAAACAGAACACATGAATGGGGATACAAGCATCACAGCGTCACCCTGGGACAGTGTGGTCTTACCTCTGCTCGGTCAGTGACGCTGGTTCTTTGTGGAGTACATTGACACCTTCTGAGCACTGAAATCCTGCCCTGTATTTGCCTGATCTTTGAAAGGATTAATGCACGGACAGTCTGTGGATTTTCTTGTGTCACTGCTTGTTCCTGCTTGTGGGGAAATCCAGAGGATTGAGAGAATGGTTTTTGAGAGATGATTTGTGAAGGTTGTTTGCTGACTGACATATGGTGTGGCATACGGTGCTATTTACCACCTCAGAGTCTGAACTTAGAGGGAAATGATTTTCTTTTTTAAACATTTAACTCTATTAAGTACTTGTAGACATCTTCCAACATTGCCCTGGCCAAGTCAATTTACACCTTCCTTTTATTCAGCTTGTCCCATCTGTTTGTGGCTGTTTTCTTTCTTGGTTTTATTCTATAAATAGATTTTAGAGTTTCAAGGGCTGAGGGTCTCAGTAGCATCAAGCACTTGTAAATCTCGTAGCTTTTTACCTGTAGCCTCCAAGGTCTCAGACCTTGCTATGACGTGGAAATGGAAGCCAGGCCAATTACTGGACTGAAAAAAATGCTTATACAGCCTGGTGTAACATCTTCTTTCCAAATCATCCTGCTTCTCCCCCGGAGTAGCAAACTTTTGAAATGGTGTCAGTGAAGATGAAGAAATGATATCAAGAGTTTCCATTTTTTTGTTAAAAATCTGGTTTGTACAGGAAGAAGAAAAAAGTAATTGGGGACAAAATTATTATCTTAAAACTTGGGCAAATGGAGCTTTGAGACAATGGAGTTTCTGGGAGAGTACATCAGTCCTTTTTGCCCTGGTGGGAGATGTTGAAATAAAAAGGCTTCAAAGGGAGAAAAATGCTCTTGGCTTTTCAGGGCCAACTTTTGAAACCATGGAAGTTGCTGGTGGGTTTGCTTTCTTCCAGCTGGGCCTGTGTAGGTATTGAGTGAAGATACTAAAGATGTTTATTTGCTTTTGTATTATTGCTTTTTCAACAAATACTTAAAGTTTTTTTATATGCAGAACCTCATATCTTAAGAACATGAACAGAAGTGAAACAAATGCTCAAGTGTAGGTTTACATAGAAGAGAATGAAAAGAGGACCTGAAATATACAGGGAGATGTAGAATGGTTTGTGTTTTTCTGAGCTTGTTTCCATCTCTCTGGCTTATATTAGTGTCATTTCTCTAGCAGAGGCTGCAATTTTACAGAAAGAGAAATTAGGAATGTATACAAACACTTTGAGAATGTTTCCTCTGCTCCAGTTCTGCTTTCGGCTCCTCCAGTCTCACTGTGAACATTGTGGTTGGAGTGTGGCTCTACATCCTCATAAAACAGTGTCAGGATCTGTGCTGCTTCCCTCTGAGCAATCAGTCACCTTGGGAACGTTCCTGCAGAGAGAAAGCAAGAAATGTTTCTCCTCCCCCATTCCTCACCTATACAGCTCTGCCTGTTTCTTTTCCTTTTTTCCCTGAGTCATAAGGAAATGGCAGTCACAGCTCTGAGCAATAAACCTGCATAGACAACTACAGCTGCTGCTTAAATATTAAAGTGGTAGAAAATTTTGAAGTGAAGGTCCAGCCTCCATCAGCTTCCTGTGTTTCCACTCTATCCCAGCTATACAGATAGAGAATCTCATTCCAGGATGCAAAGTGTTGGTATTTGTAATATTTTCAATGTAAATGGTAAGCAGCATGTAAAGGAAAGGGGTTTTTACTTAGATTATTATGTTCTTTGTGGTGTGAGACTCTTTCACACAACAGAAAAAAGTGTTCTCTACTTATTGGAAGCTTTGCAAAGATTAAGAAATTCTAAACAGAAAAATCTGTGTGGATTTGTCATTTAGAAGTTTGTTTCTTCAAACCAGTGTTTATAAGATGCAGAAGAGATTAAAGATGTCAGAACTGTACAGCAAGGAGGAGGCAGTGTAGGTATCTAGTCTGATGCTTAAAATACAGAAGACAGCGTTTGGAGGCCTTCTTAAGTAGATAAAACATCCTTGTGAAAGCGTTTAAATGGGAGCTGGTTTTGCTTACAGAGGCCATACATTTAAATAAGCTTAAAATGTAAACACTCTGCATGCCTTCATGGAGACATAAAGCAGCACACCTTACATGTTCCCCTTCTCTCCCACTGGGACTTTGTGCTGGCCTAAGTTTGCCAAATGACACCTTTTGGTGGTAATTAGGGAGATTGTCAGTGCTTTGAGGTAAGTTTGACTGTGTGTTACCCTGCATACTGAAAGTTATGTGCTTAAAAACCTGGGACCATAGTAAAATCAGCTGATTGTGGTATCAAGGCAATCCCTGCCTGAAGGAATATTGCAGTGTCATCAGTCTGGTAGTCTGCTCCTTGTCCTGTCTGTAG
>WBNQ01072331.1:0-31998 GCA_013401375.1 Spizella passerina
TTAGTATGAAACCTGTGAGTTCCTCAGACTGTCTTTGCATTTTCTCTCTTGTTCAGGCAATGTTAAATAGGTTATCACTACATTATATGTAGTCTGATGTAATAGGAAGTCTCATTATAGGAATTTCTTATGATTTGGCACAGCTCCCAAGAGGTTTGGTCCTGTGTGTGGTGTGTTCCTTCACAAGATAAAGGGGGTACATGGGCACACAGGTGCACAGAGAGGAGCTGGAATGACCCAGAGAGGCGCTACTGCATCCCTGAGTGCATGGCCAGTGTACTCAGAGGTGATACTGGGAGTGAGCCAGGCAATGCTGTAGCCCCTGGGACAGAGCAGGCTCAGCAGAGGTTCTTGCTTTGAGCTTGAATGCTGTGCCAGGACAAACAGCACACCCTGATTTAGAAGAATAATCCTTTCTCTTCAGCACTGCATCGAGTACATTGTGTAGATTACTAGCTCAGTCATCTCCATTTTCATGTTCTGGTGCTTTGGCCTAGTAAGCCTCTCCCAGTTGCACATTTCCTTAGATCCCTACCTCCCATGTTACTTATATTCTCCTCATCCATTTCTGTGATAATCTTAGAAGAGTAAACGGGTTACCTTCCCTGCCAATTCTGTGGAGTCTTTTGTGTGGCTGAGCAATGTGCTGTCCATTAAGGAAAGGAAATGTATTCCTTGCCACAACTAACACAACATGGAGATAAATATTCTGTCCTACTTGCACGGGACCTTTGCTAAGCCTAACAAATTTAATGAGATGTTATATGTAGGAGATTTAAGGGAGGAGCTTACTTGTGTTTGCTTTTGAAATACTGACTTTCTTACATGGGAAGGTCATTTAAATGTCTTCATAGAATTATTGAAATATGTATTGATTTCAGAAGCTTTTATTATTTTCACTATTCTATGCCTTCTACCTTGCCCTCTTTTCTGTCAATAGGTAACAAACTATCCCTAGGTCTGGTGCATAAATAAATCAATAAAGTGCACATAGAGATAGGCAAGATTACAAATATCAAGGTAGATAGGTGAGAATAAACCTTTATTAAGACATCCCCCAAAAAAACCCCAAAACAAAACAAACCAACCACCCCCTAAAAAAAATAATAATCCAAAGTCAAAAAATCCCCACAAAGTAATAATTACTATTTTAAAAAAGGATAAAAATGAACTAGCTGGGGAAGAATAAATGACAAAGTTAGTTCTTCAGTAATACTCCATGGGATGTCAGAGAGCTCTCTTTGATTGGTACTTTTAGGAGACTGGACAAATGCTGGTATGTGGGGTTGAGGGATCAACTGTGCTGCTTGCAGATAGACGGGCTGCCTGCCATAATACAGTTTACCAGTGGAAAATACTCAAGATTTTCACTTGGAGCCTTACAGAGTCATAGATGACAAGCTGTTATAGTGGAAGAAAGGCATCAAGGCTGCCAGAGAAATACCTATATAAATTCTTTTCTCTAGGCTGTGAATGGCAAGTGGCAACATAGAGCTGCTCATTGTAAGAAACCCCATTTCTACCAACAGATATTTCCTCTTGGATGTACTGGGTTATTCTCCTCTTCCTCCTCCTCCTCCTTGGAACCTAGCACTTCCTGGCTGCCTCCATGCCTAAGCAAGGGGCAACATAAAGCAGCCTTGGTGTCTTTGCAGGCTGCTTAGTTTGCATAGGTCATAAAAATACAGCATGGCCTTTTAACCCTGATCACGGAATCACAGAATCAGTTAGGCTTGGAAGGATGTCTGAGATCATCGAGTCCAACCTGTGACCCAACACCACCCTGTCAAATAGACCATGGGACTAAGTGCCACATCAAGTCTCTCCTAAACATCTTCACCATGGTCCCTCTAGGACCTGACTGACACTGGCTGGAAGTGCAGTTTGTCTTTCATGCTTCAGACCTGTTCATTCCAGTGTGCAAAATTCTAGTCGCCTAATTGCAGTGAAAAACCATATGGGGGATAAATTTCAAATCTATTACGGAGAATTTTCAAGGAAATCCCTTCTTCCTTGGTACCTCTGCTAACAACATTTAAAATACTTCCCTGCTGCTAAAAGACCCCTGAGGAAATAAGCTGCTGCTTGTGTGTTAACTTCGCCTCAGTGCAGCAGAGAGGGATGGTTTTATGCAAAATTAGAAATTGCACTGGCAAGACAAAGCAAAAAGATGGGCTGGAAACATTCTGGCATGATGCCATAATCATTTCTATTACAGAGACGCTGCAGATAGAATAAGGGAAGTGCAGAGGAAAAACAAGGCTGTCAGCTGCGAGTTGGTGTTTCACGCCTCTCATAAAATGGGAACATTTTGTACTGTGCCTTTCTTTGTTAGATAAAATGTATTTCTTATTTCAGTGTGTGTTCTAATGAGAAGAGATGTCTGGCTCAATAATACTACCTCCTGTTTATCTGTGGCAGTTAATGAATTAAAGGGGTCATTATGCTGGCTAGTCCATAAACATGATGATAAATTATGTGAAGAAGCGTTTGAGGGCAACCTGAAAACATTTGAATGACATCCCCTACATTTATTTTCTTGTTACTTACAATAACCTTATCATTCACAAATTTTACAGGGATAATTCAAATAAAACAAAATTAGAATTCTGCTTTAGGCAGGCAAATTTGCATTTAATAAAAGTCATAAGTGGAAAAACAATTAAATTACAGTAGGTTTTTTGAAGGATCCCTTTTCCTATATAAATATATATTGCAATTACTCCTACCTTAACTGTGGTATGGTTGGAGTTTCATATCTAGTCTCTCACTTTCCACAGAAGCAAAAGCAAGGCAAATAATACATTTTTTGAGCTATATCTGCTGAACAAAACTTGCAGTGCATACATGTATATGTTTGTGTGTTTGGATATGAGTAATTTCAAGTAAATGGAAGCATCATTATCATATTGTTCAAAGCACAGCAGATTATTCTTCTCAGTCACCTTCTGATTTAAACACTGTAACTGGTGCTTAGTTTATGCTGGCTGGCTGCCAAGTGAAAGCAATTATGTGCAATAATAGCAAAATTAAGAGGTGAGTGTTGCTGTTTTACAGCAGGACATGGCAAAACCCATTTCCTTCTGTCAGCTGTATCTTGATTACACACACACCGTCACACAGGCAAGCTGTCTTGCACGCACACACATGGGTGCACTAATTCTTGTTCTTTGCCATTTGCAGTCTTTCCTGTGGGTTTTAACTTGAGGTCACTGAAACCAGAAAAGAGGAAGAATATAGACCAGAGTGTTTGAAAGCAAATGAGAGTAAATGTGTTACTTTGTGAGGAAAGGACAGGAAAAAGAAAAAAAAAAAAAAAAGAGCAAAACAAAAAGCCTATCCCAGTTATTGTTCTTATGTGTGATAATACTTTATTTTTTGCTCGCTGATAGGTGTCCTGGTGGTAAATGTTACGTGGAGGAACAAGACTTACGTGGGAACACTGTTGGACTGCACAAAGCACGACTGGGCCCCTCCGAGGTAGGCAAACATTCTGAGTCTATGTTTTCTCTGCTGTATTTTAACCCCCAGACTCAGGCAAGAGACCGTACAGAGATTAATAAAGCACAATTGGTTATAATTGAAAACATGCACGAGTGAATTGAGTAGTTCTGTCTTCCAGAGTGAAATGTGGGGTGGAAGCTCTTCTTTATTTTACTTTTGTATTTTTGAGAGGGAAGAGGAAATACTTGGGATTCAGTCAGAGAGCAGTTAATTTCAAAATGCATTTCTTTAAGTTAGGAAAATGTTTTGCTCCATTGTTCTCACCAGGTGGATATGTCCTTACCATTTTTGTCCTTTTTTAATGACTTTGCCTTTGACACTGTAACATTCTTACTTGTCAGAAGGACATCTTTTCTTTAACATGTGTGAAGGTTCTCTTACGGGACATGGTGGTGGTTGCTATTTTTTCAGCTCATGGCTCCTGCTGATGGAATCTATTGTTTGTACAGGTTTTGTGAATCGCCAACAAGTGACCTGGAAATGCGCGGAGGACGGGGCAGGGGAAAGCGGGCAAGGTCCGCCGCAGCTGCGGCTGTACCTGGGAGCGACGCGAGTTTCGCAGAGTCCCGAGGACTTCAGAACAAAAATCGAGGTGGTGCCAATGGGAAGGGGAGGAGGGGCAGCCTTAACTCGAGTGGGCGCAGAACACCCCCAAACTGCACCATGGATGAAGTCAAAGCCAGCCCCTCATCCACAAACAAGAGGAAAACTAAGCCTCCTATGGAGCTGGATTTGAACTCCAGTTCAGAGGACAGTAAGTCTGGAAAACGCATTCGTACTAACTCTAGAAGCACTCCCACCACCCCACAGGGGAAACCCGAGACTGCTTTTTTGGACCAAGGCTGCTCTTCCCCAGTGCTGATTGACTGTCCTCACCCCAACTGCAACAAGAAGTACAAGCACATTAATGGATTACGTTACCATCAGGCTCATGCACACTTAGACCCAGAAAACAAACTGGAGTTTGAGCCTGACAGTGAAGACAAAATTTCAGACTGTGAGGAAGCACTGAGTAATGTGGCACTTGAATGCAGTGAGCAAAGCACAAATTTGCCAGGCTTTGATCCACTAAAAGCACCGACATCTCCTTCCTCCATTGCTACCCCAGGGACCCCCAAGGGAAAGAGGGAACTGACCAGCAATGGCCCTGGTTCAGTTATCAGTTCCAAAACTGGCAAGAATTCTGGCAAAAAGAAGGGTCTGAACAGTGAATTGAACAGCCTTCCAGTAATTTCTAACATGGCAGCCACACTGGATAATTGCTCAGTAGCAGATGGCAATTTGCAAACTGAAATGCCAAAATTGGAGGCTGAAGGATTAATTGACAAGAAGAGTTTAGGTGATAAAGGCAAGAAATCAAACAATTGCAAAGTGGATAAAAACCTTTCCAAGCTGAAAACAGCCAGGCCCATTGCCCCAGCACCAGCACCAACTCCTCCCCAGTTAATAGCTATACCTACTACAGCCTTTACAACCACCACTACAGGGACAATACCAGGACTGCCCTCTCTAACAACGACTATTGTTCAGGCTACACCAAAGAGCCCTCCACTGAAACCTATTCAACCAAAGCCCACAATTATGGGAGAGCCAAGCACTGTAAACCCAGCTCTCACATCACTCAAAGACAAAAAGAAAAAGGAGAAGCGAAAGTTGAAGGACAAAGAAAGCAAAGAGACGGGCAGCCCTAAGATGGATTCTAAGCTGGGGAAGCTGGAGGACTCAAAAGGGTCTGGAAAAGACTTATCTGGACATTTTTTAAAGGACCATCTCAACAAGAACGAAGTGCTAGCTAATGGACTGTCAGAATCTCAAGAGAGCAGGATGGCAAGTATTAAGGCTGAAGCTGATAAAGTTTACACATTCACAGACAATGCGCCCAGCCCTTCCATAGGGAGTGCCTCCAGGATGGAATGCAGCACTTTGGTGAATGGACAATCTGCCATGGCCCCACTGCACATGTTGACACAGAATGGCGCAGACAGCACGGCCGCTAAAACCAACAGCCCTGCTTACTCAGATATTTCTGATGCAGCTGATGATGGTGGCTCTGACAGCAGGTCAGAGGGCATGAGGTCAAAGGCCAGCTCTCCATCGGATATTATTTCTAATAAAGATGGTGTTGTAAAAGGACATTCTTCGACCACAGCACAGTCAGCTCAAGCGAAAGAGTCTCATTCTCCCTATTACCATGGCTACGATCCTTACTATTCCCCAAGCTACTTGCACTCTGGACAGGTCAGTGCCCCAGCAGCCGGGAACAGCGGTACCCCACAGGGGCTGAAGATTAAAAAAGAGGCTGAGGAAGAGGCTGAAAAGAAAGAGAAGGCAGAATCATCAGATGCCAAGAAAAGCGAAAGCACTTCCTCTAATTTGCAGCCGCAACATCAGTCAGTAATAACTCAAAGACACCCTGCACTTGCTCAGTCACTTTATTATGGACAGTATGCCTATGGGCTCTATATGGACCAAAAGTCCTTAATGGCCTCCAACCCTGCTTACAGGCAGCAGTATGAAAAATACTATGAGGACCAGAGACTAGCAGAACAGAAAATGGCACAAAGTGGGAGGGACTGTGAAAGGAAGAATGACCCCCCCTTGAAAGAGATTGGGAAAGATGACAACAAACAGAAGAATATTCCATCTGCCACTATTTCAAAGGCCCCTTCAACTCCAGAGTCCAGCAAAAATAACACTAAAATAGGGTCATCAGTTCCTAACAAAGGCGAGGAGACAAGCAAATCACAGATCCTTTCCAATCACCAGCAGCAGCTTCAGTCTGACACTTTCAAAGCCAAACAAATGGAAAACCACCAGCTTATAAAGGAGGCTGTGGAGATGAAATCTGTAATGGATTCAATGAAGCAAACAGGAGTAGATCCAACCACAAGATTTAAACAGGTGAGATCACAGGAAATGGAACAAGAGTATCTTGGTTTATCTTTTAAGTTGTGAGATTTACTTTCTGCTACATTCTTCTACCTCTGCAGCCATACAAGCTCCACCATCATTTTTTCATGCTGGATTGTATTGTAGTCTGTGAATAGACCAATAAGCCTTCCAGTTGAGCTGTTTGAAAAGAACAAAATAAAATTAAAAAGTCTAGTAAGGTGGTGACAGAGCACAGGCTTATGACCTGAACAGACTATTTTAAATTATATGCATGAATAAAGTAGAATTAGATTTCTCTTTTAGATGTAAATGGTAAGCAGTTTGCTTAGTTCAGAAATAAGAAATTTCAAGTAAAATAAGCAGCTTTCATTGTGAGAGGACTTAAAGTAGATTTGAAACATGGTTTGAAGTGTTTCTTTTTTTTGTTAAATAACAGTTGGCATTTACTAAAGATGGGTGAGCTGGTTCTTTGAAGAGTTGGCTTCAAGCACAGCTCTTTATCTTAACCCAAGGTGACCTTTCTGAAGCAGTTAAGTTCCCCTTCTCTCCTCAACCAACCTCAAGCCCCTACAGACCTACACAATGGATGAAATCCTCTCTCCATTGAAGTCAGTGATAGTTTTGCCATTGACTTCAGTGGGACCAGAATTTTATCCAGTGGCTTCATGCTGACCCTTGTAGATGTCACATTGCCTTCATTTGAGGCAATGCAACTGTCTCCGTGCTCTGAACTAGAGCCTCAATGCTTGATACTTTCATGTTGTGGTGTATGGTACATCCCAGACTTCACCCTTACAGGCTGTCTTTCAATGTACAGTGGGATCAGGGGAGTGGGAGTAGAGAGCTCTAAAGGAAGTGGGATGGTACAGCCCTAAGTAGGAGAAGATTTCTGCTGATTCAAGTGAGTATTTGAACCAGACAGTCCAAGTGTTTAGTTGCGTGCTTATATTTCTGTGGCATCTGCCATAAATGTCTGTCGGTTGGAGAAAATGTTGACAATTAGCTCTTGCATATCCTATACCAGAAAAAGAAGTCTTCCTGTTACTTCTCCGTAGCGATTTGGGGTAGTGTTGTGAAGATCTCCCCTCTCCAGTTCTGTAACATGTTTATAAACTGGTCTGTGTAATACATTATTTTTAAAAGTATTTACAGTGCCCAGTACATGTTCTTTAAACCATGTGATCCTGATCCAATAAATACTTGCGTACCTGTAACTTTACAAACTTAAAATAAGACTGTCAGCTGAAAAAGTCTGCTTTAATGTTTGATTTCCACTGATTCCTGGATGTTTGTAATACCAGAGGTAGCATTAGAATCTTGCCAGCTAGATCAGCTTTTCAAGTGCATTGTTCCAAGTATTCTAAGTACTCTGGCATATCATTAGCCAGCTCTAATTTTGTGGTTCACAGATACTTTTTGCTCTCTAGTGGGAAAAGTCTCTCTGTGGGCTTTAATTAAAATGTTTTATGAATAACATAGTCTCAGAACTTCATTGCATTGCACATGTATTTCATGATTAAACTAGTTAAAGGCATGAAGAAGGATATAAGATGAAGCAATTGAATTAAATTTTGATAATAGACTCTTGCTCCTTCATGGGAATATTGGTCTGACTTTGAGCTCAAGGCACTCTGTAGCAAGCAAACCTCTCCTCTATGTAATGGGGATATGGTATTAAAAATAAATTAACTGAAATGTGGGAAATATCAATAACAAACTTAGTTCTACGTCTAAGTTCAGAACAATTTTTTTCTCCTCTTTATTAGGATCCAGATTCACGAACATGGCATCATTATGTCTATCAGCCCAAATACCTTGATCAGCAAAAATCAGAAGAACTTGATCGTGAGAAAAAGTTAAAAGAAGACAGTCCTAGAAAAACACCTAACAAGGAAAGTTCCCTGCCTAACCTTCCTGTCTCATTAGCAAGCATTAAAGAGGAGCCCAAAGAGGTCAAGCGTTCTGATTCTCAATCAGTGGAGGAGAGCAAGATAAAAAATGATGATCAAAAGACTCCTGTAAATTGGAAGGACTCTCGGGGTGCTAGAGTAGCAGTTTCCTCACCAATGAGTCAGCATCAGTCATACATCCAGTACTTGCATGCTTACCCGTATCCGCAGATGTACGATCCCAGCCATCCAGCCTATCGCGCAGTCTCTCCTGTCCTAATGCACAGCTATCCTGGTATGTATTCCAAAACCTGCCTTGTGTACTAGTTAAGATTTGCATCCTCAAGTTCAGTAAAGCCTGCATTTTAATATTTCTGTTAGTAGCTAGGCTAAATTAGAAGCTTCATGGATGACGTTGTGTTGCTTGTGCTTCCACTGGGGAATGTTCTGTAGATGAAACTGGTTTAATACAAGATGTTCCTTTTATGAACTCTCAAGTTTCTCAACACTTGACAGTCTGCTGTTGCTGTTAGACTGACAGATAGTTTATTGCCTATAAAAATATTCTAAGCACTTGCTGTCAGAACCATTATAGTTACTATTTCTTTTACTTAAATAGGACCCATAAATGTCTGAAATGGTTATCAACTCAACCCTCTTTATAACCTCCATTCATCAGAGCAAATTAGGTGATGAAATTGAAGAGCAGTCGTGCCATTTGGTAGTCATGTGATCTACTTTTGACATAATTGTCAGTTCTGATATTGTCTCCTCCTACCTTGATATAATCAAAATGTAAAAACAGTAACTTGATGTGGTATTTATTGTTTACCCGCAGGGGCCTATCTCTCTCCAGGATTTCATTATCCAGTTTATGGGAAGATGTCAGGGAGAGAAGAGGCAGAAAAGGTCAATACCAGCCCGAGCATCAATGCAAAATCAACCACTGAGTCCAAAGCACTGGATTTGCTCCAGCAGCATGCCAACCAGTATCGCAGCAAGTCACCTGTTGTAAGGCTTTGTCTGTTCTTACTGGAGAGTGTCACATACAGGATGGGGTAGAGGAGGAACATAACTGTGGGAAGCACACAATCTGGCAGCAAGCTACAAGATGATTCTTCTTTATAATACAGCTTATAATAAAAGCAGTTTATAGTCAGAATGCTTCTGTGGCATAAACTGGAAGTAATGCATCTAACACAGTTCTGTGCTGAGGTTTCCTGTCTTGAATAGACTAATATAGAAATACAGATTCAGATTCCTGGTGCACAGATTTTTGCAGTTAAACAAGAACCTCCTGTTCAGAAACATAATGAAATGAGAAGCTGGGCTATAGGATTTGATATTATCCCCTCCTTGAATTCACATCTTCCAAGTAGCTGATTACCATCCCCAATTTCTGTAGATTTACAAAGGAGATTTACAAAGTTGGAACAATTACTGTTATTTCACTTTCAGATAAGTTGTTGCTGCTTTGATTTGTGAGTAAGTCACTGGCTCTCATTCTATTTTCTAAAAATAGTTTTTCTGCTATTCAGTCAGACTTGATCCCCAGAGAGCTTTAGAACATTGAGCATTTTCAGCGGCTCACCTAGGTTGTTCAGGCATTGGCAAGCCAGCTGAGCTTCAGGGAGCCCAAAACTAGAAGTCATAGTGTCTCTACCATGGTGTCTTCAAGAAGCAGTGTGTTGCCTCAAAATCTTCTGCCTTGGGAAATCTTCCAATATCCAGAAAGATTAGCTTGAGATTAGAATCAAGTGCAAATACTCCGGTAGAGATACTGCTTCAGAAAAAGTGAGCTTCAGTCATTTGTATTCAAAAAGTTTTTGACAGGTAGTAACATGGTTTTATTGTGATTTCATCCCTTTTAAAGTTCTCATGTCAGTTTTCTTTCACTTTCTGTTACTAGCCTGTGGAAAAATCACCAGCTGAGCGTGAGCGGGAAGCAGAGAGGGAGCGAGACCGCCATTCTCCTTTCAGCCAGCGGCATCTCCATACTCACCACCATACACACGTTGGAATGGGCTACCCCCTTATACCTGGACAGTATGACCCATTTCAAGGTGAGCAGAATATTGTCAATGGGTAGGATTAGCTTGCTTCATGGAATTGTTGCCTTGACACTGGAAATTATGCCTACATGAAGCATTTTGAATAGAGATCGCACTGTTAGAACAGAAGTGCTTTACGTTTAGGGAGAAGGCTTGAAAATTCACAGCAAGTACTAGCAATAGATTAATAGCTTCATGTCTGAGAAATACCAAGTTTTGTTTCCAAAACTGGGTGTCAGAGCATTATTAAAGATGTACCAGTTAGGCTGTCATCCACATGAATGTTTTGATTCCTCCTGCAAACTGACATTAACTGGCTGAAAGGCAGTAAAATATCCAAACCAAACAACCTCCGTTTTGTATAATTAGGGTTGTGTAAGCAATGGAGGAAGTGTAGCAAAGACAAAAGCTTTTTATACTGAACATATTTTATGTACAAGGCATTCCAGTCACAAGGGTTTGTGCTTGTTATAATTTGACTGTTTGAAAGAGGACTCTTTGTATTTTGGCAAATGCCGTGCACAAAGTTGCAGTCAGGGAAAAAGCAGCACAGTGAGATACAATTTATTCTCCCTAGGTTTTATACCGGTCTTTGAATGTTTTTTTTCTCTAACCGTGGACTCTAGCCGAATTAAAAGGAGGTTTCCTCCCATGCAGCAAAATATGTGCTACCACAACTGGTGGCTAAATGACATTTCTTCTTTCCATTGACTTGGTGCCTCAGCATTTATTTTTCCTGTGTAAAAGTCTTGACATTTCTCAGTGTGATTCAGTGATTCCATATGCCTTGTGGGATGCATTATGCTTGTTCAGTAGCAAAACTGTAAAAATGGTAAGTTATTATGAAAGTATTGTATCCTGAGCAGCTGGCATGTCGTTTCTGTAATTCACTGTGACTTTTGATTCTTGTTGTTTCCTGATACCTATTATTTCTACTGAGCTTCCTATTCATGAACTCTCATATAACCCACTTAGCATCATGCAGTGCAGTGTTTGGAAAGGAATGAAGTAAGTAGAAATGCTGTAATTTCTTGTAGAATATCTATCAAAGACAGTTCAGTTTATTACAGAAAGGTATATTGATCATACTGGGCAGATTGTGTTAACAATGTTGCCTGCAATATTTGTTATTTATGTAGTGATAACCCCTCTGCATTTTCTGGTTGTTTGCCTTAGAGATCCTTTCTACCATTACTCTGACCACAAAAATCCATTACAACCAGAGGTACATCAACATTCCTTTGTTTCTTCTTTCTTGCAGGATTGACCTCTGCTGCCCTTGTTGCCACTCAGCAGGTGGCTGCACAGGCATCTGCATCTGGTATGTTTCCTGCACAAAGAAGGTAAATAGCCAATAAATTACATATTGTAACATAGAGAGGAGAAAGTAAATCACAGATTTTTTTAGCCTGCTGGTGTGCATTTCCTTGTATGACACAAGTTTTTAAAGTCGAGGAAAAACTTGGTAGTTTGGATTAATTGCAATTTTGTTCTCCTTAGAATGACATTTTGTCCTTAGTTCTGTTCTTTAATTGTAACATAGGTCATTAAGAACAAGTAGTCTGTCTTCTGAGATTTTCCACAGAGTGTGTTTTAAGCACTGGTATTAAGATAAAATAAGAGATTGTGAAATATAAGAACCAAATTTTTAATAAAATGAGTTTAAAATTAATGTTCAACTGGTAGGAGTTTAAAATAATGTTCAACTGGTTCCATGCATGACCAGAAGAACTTAGGATTTTATCTATTCTGCAAGGCTGCCTGGATTGCTGCTCTTGCTTTTAGGGAGTTTTGTTTGGGAGCCCATTAGAGATGGTTTTGTATTTAAGTTGCACACCCATGTCATACATTTATATGCCTGAAAGCCTCTCAGTTATTTACTAGGTTGTCAAGAGGAAAACCTGACAATCTTGTATTATGATAGTTCCATATCAAGTGAAAATTCCAAAGCATCTTTTAACATTAGGGTTTCATTCACTGCCGCCATGTTAAGACTCAGAGTTTAATGTATCAAATAGAACAATGAAGTTCCATGTTACGGGTATCTGTCTGAAAGCTGATGCTAAAACAGGCAGCCATTAGCTATAATTATTTGAGTAAGAAATGTTTGTAGCTCTGGAAGAGCTGATGGATGATAGGGAACCAGAACACAGAAAAAAAATCCTGACACAGGTTACTTCTCAGGATGTTGTTTCTGGCAGGGGAGGGAAGAGGACAGGGCTTGCTGTCTTTTCTTCTTGGGTTTGAGAATATTTGTACAGATTTCATTCCATGATGTATTCAAGGTACAGGAAAAAAAGTGTGAGGAAAGGATTCTGCTTACTAAAACCTTTTTTCTCTTTTCAGAGAATGATGAATTTGGGGATGAACATTGTCATGTGACTGGATCACATGAGGAAGCGCTTTATTACAGACATCAGTTCCATGGTGTTAATTTGAAATGCCTTAATGGCAGGCAAAAACCAGTCATTTCATTTTTGTAAATTGCAGATTTTATCACAGAGTAACAAATGTTGCTGTAATTAGACTTCTGTTTTTATATATATATATATGCGTATATATATATATACATATATATATAAAAATATATATATATTCTTTACTTTTTTTGTATCAGTACCAAGGCTCGCACACAGGGTCTGCTGCTAAGTTGCGAACCACACACTAAATGGAGATATGTACTTGTCATGGTTAGAAGGCGTTAACCGCAAAAGGCTGTTTGTTTCCTTTCTCTCCTTCCTCTTCTTCTTCTTCCTTTCCTTTTTCTTCTCTCTTTTTTCCTTTCCAATTGTAAATAAATAATGTTATGTATCAGTGTGCCTGAACCTTGCATACCCTTCTGGTATTTCCCACAAGCTCTCAGAGAGGCTAACTGTGATGACACTTTGGTACAACGTAGATGTCTATTTGGTGGTTCCTATTAAGATGCATCAGTGTAAAATGTTACTGTACTCACTGTTTCATTGTAATTGTGTATTGTGAAAAATATACCTTTGGAAGGCATGGGGATTCTAGTACCACAAAAACTGTGTTGTATATAATGTATAGATTTTAAATGGAGATAATGAGCATCTGTGAATAATGAAATGTCTTTTTTGATAATCTTGAATGGCAGATAACCTAATAGCCTGCATATGAGAAGACATCTGTGATTGTTCTATTACTTGAATAGTCCTGCAGTCTTTTTTTTAATGTTTACAATTACCCAGATTTAGAGGAGAGACTTTAATGCCATTACCTGTTTACTTGTTTTATGCTGTAACCTAGTTTATTTTATGTAAAACCTATATCAAATGCTTTCATTTTTTTACTTGCCTTAAATAATTTGGCAATCAGAATAATGAAAAAACTTTGATTTTTAATTTTTTTTTTTCTGGGTGTTCTTGAGCCACTTTGAAAGATGTGTCATAGCTGTAGATAGCAGAGGGTGCAGCAATGGCACAGCTCCTAGTTGTGCTCCTGCTGGGTCTGTGCCAGCATCCGCTCCCAGCGGGCAATGCAGGGTCCAAGCCAGATGGCAGATGGACCTCTTTCTGTTGACCCTGACAGGCTCAAAAAAGGCCCGTGGTAACACTTTGGATGGTATTAGTGGAACTGAAGTCTCTAATACCTGTTTTAGAGCAGCTCTGTATGCTATAAATTATAGGTAAATTTTTTCCTATTATATCTGTATTGCCCTTCCCCCAAAAAATGAATTGATACCTAAAAACTGAGGACCTGTCAATTAAAAAAAAAATTCCTTTGCTGTGTTTAATCTGCATTACCACAAGATAAATATTTTATGTGGCTATACCACCTGTTTTGTTACAATGCAGTTAATACAGTACACAGTAACATGAAATCACTAATCGTGATGTGAAAAAAATCAAATTTACTGGTCAGGTTTTCGAGGCTTTAATTTTTTTCTTTTTCTGCATATCCCAGTTACATTGATTGTCAAAACTGTTTTTTAAAGTTTTACTGGTTGTTTTTGTTTTGTGTTTGTTGGGTTTTTTTTTTTTGACAGGGTGAATTACTGCAAGTTAAAGATTGTTCTTGGAGTTGGTTCCGTTTCTTCTACCTTGTGAATACTTAATACAGAAGGATGAATTAAAGATTCCCAACAGACAAGCACACTTGGACTTTTATATTACTATGATGAATCTGCCATTAATATTGCTATAATTGTTTTATTTTTATAGGCATAAAATCAGTTCCCTTAGTGAATAGTTATAAGGTTTATTGATTTTTACTACACATCATTCATCTGTGGCTTACTATTATTGTCTTGTTCTGAACACATTCAGAAGTCTCACAGTGGTGACATACTACAAGTTAGCCTCATAAAAAAATGGGAAGGAAGGGGTGTTTTCTTTGAAAAAGGGGATATTGTGAATGCAGGGCTCTTGAAATAATAAATGCCTTATTACTTCTATAGTAAAGGCTCAGATGGCTTTTGTGTTGAAACATACCATTGACTTTTGATTTTTTCCGCCTAAACCATTACTGCTACCACAGTAAAGCAGATCTTATAAATTCACACTATGGGTGATTTTTAGTGTGGTTTGAGTGTCACAAGGAACTGGAATGAATTACTCTGATTGATACAGGGTAAGCAACAGTTAAAATTACAGTTAATGTTACAGTTTTACTATATCCTTGAAGTCTGTAAGAATGGCTAACATCTCTTGCCATTTATTGTCTTCATCCACTTAAGATTATTATGTCTTCCATCTAGCTTCATATCCCTCTTTTTGGTTTAACACTCGCCATGCTGACCTCCCTAAAGGCTGTGCCACAGTGAGTGTCACTCTCTGGTTCCCAAAGGGTGCTCACCCACACGTCTGAGCACTGATGTGCAGCTGCCAGGGTCATTCACCACCGTGTGAACATCCAAAGGAAGAGCAAACTGAAGCAGTAATACAAGGAAGACAATTTATACACTGGGAACTAAGAGCTGCAGAGGCTGGTCACTGAAAAGGGGCCACAGAATCAGCACAATACAGATACATTTGCACTCTGTTTTCCACAGGATGGGATTACACTTTTTGCTACCTCTAGCTGATCTCTACCACCTTGCCCTTCCAGCAGCAGCTAACAGTGACCTCACTTCAGTCTTTCATCAGATGTTGCTGGATGTCTTGCAAAGGTGAAGCAGGGCTTATGCAGTACACTCATTTGAATTTCTAAGTCTGTCCATGTAAATGCAGCTAGAGAAATGAAAAGTCTGTCAGTACAAGCCCATCACACAGACTCAAAAACCCAGCCAGGGAGCTACTGCCTGTGATGCTTGCAGGGGGAGAAAAATGGATGTGAACAGTAAAGGAGGGTGGGGTGCTCTCTGAGCGATCACGTAGCTCTAGGGGCTGGAACAGGACAGGGGTCTAATCAACAGAGTTGGCTGGCTACCAGGACTAGCCTAGAGCAGGTGAAAATGGGGACTAAGAGAAACATCATTTCAGTTTTGTCATTTTAGAATTCCCTGTGGCCTTGGGGAACACCTGAGAAGTTACAGTGCTAATTCTTTCCCACACATCCCCTCCTTGCTTCTGGTACGTGCACTGGTTCTGGTTGGGCTTAACCATTTGGTCTTGAGTTACACTTGTCACTCTGCTGTCAGGACAAGGACTCCCAAAGGACATGAATTTAGAGAATCCCTGAATTCATCCTAAAACACATTGTTGATATTGGCATAAACAAAGGACACTATAGTGCCCTTCTACAACTCTCCACCCTGGCTCTTCTCAGAGAACCAGTGAGGGTCAGGCAGGGAGTCTTAATTCATATTTCATTCCTGGTATCAGAATCTTGTCACTGTCACAACTGACAGAAGTACTGTCCTCATGTTTCTGTCTCAAACTCTCATGCTAGTGTTTGCTTACCACTCTTTCTCATCTTTGCTCCTCTCCCCTCTCTGTGCCACTTGCCAGCTTAACAAGCCCTCTCACATCCATCTGATACCATCAAAACTCTATTTGCACATATAAAAGCTTTCTGCATACAATTGTGAGCTTGACCCTTGATTAGTTCTCTCTCTTTCCTTTTATCGCAATTCGTCTGTTGACCTGCACTTTTATCTTAGACTGTATTAATGTATCCTGCCTCTCTTTAGCCTACAGTTTTTGGGACAGAGAACATATTTCACTTCAGACTCATACTGTGCCGTTCATACTTATAGCTACCTCCTAATAACAGCAACAGCCCCTCACAGGTGATAGCACAAGATGCCATGAGTAGCTAGGACAGACCACGGGTTAACAAGGAGCCTAAGGTAACAGACAAAAAAACGTTACAGTTTTCAAAGATATTTTGAAACCATCCAATGACTCGAAATTGTGAATGATACGAAGCCCACATAGGAAGTCTGAGCCTTTATCTTCCTGAATCAGAGGGAACTGGGGACATACAGTCATTACTTAATATGCCAGCTTTGTTCTGCTTTAGAAAGAGAGCTCTGGTTTCACTTTTAGCACTTCATGTAGCTTCCCACACTAAACACCCTATAGGTGTAGAACTACAGTTGTCCCTCGAGAAGTCTTCTTTTTTCTAGGTCAGTATTTCCTAAGTTCTCATAGCTTTAGCCTTTTTGCCAAGGTTGGCTTTTTTTTTTCCTCTGTTTTTTCCCTCTTTTTTGTCATTCTTTCTTTTATCTTTTCTTTTGGAGGGGGTCGAGTCTTACTGTTACCAAGAAATACAAGAGGATTTTATTAAGGAGAGGAGACATCAGCTGAGGCTGTGTATGTTCCAGTGGTGGGGAGACAGACACCATTAAAATTCTTACACTGGCTGTTAGTAATTTCTGTGCAACATACACTAAATACAGCTTTCAACTTCAGTTGCAACTCTGAAATTTCTCATCTGGACTGATAAATTAGCAAACTTAACGGTTTAGCATAGGTAATTTTTACTTACAGCCTAGAAATATTTGTCATGAAGAAAACGTAATCTTCACCTTAACACAAGAGAAAAATGTTCTGGGGCTATGAAAGTGTAGATTTTGTTCCAAACAAATGAATTCCAGCAGACCCAGCTGATACCTGTAATTCAGTTCCAGTAGCCTCACAGATGTTTCAGCAGTATTCCACGGCCATTTTGAATGGTATAAATATGTATGTTAATTAATTACATGATATCTATCATTTGAGTTTTCTGACGATAGGATAGTGCTTGCTTACTGCTTTGGGCAGTAATGCTACAGGATTTCCTCATGAAACAGTGCAGCAATGCCTGATAAAAAGTAGAATTAGATCAGTAGGCAAAGGCTCTCTGAAAGCCGCTTTAAACCTTTAATACAGGAGACTAATTTTAAAGCATCCATCTTGACAAGGAAATGACTTCGGTTCTTTTAACTGTTTCCAAGGCCCTGAGGGTATTAGCAAGCCTTGCTCTCCCTGCCCAGCCTCCCACGGAGCTCCCCGCCCCTTCTCAGTGGCCCAGGCCTCCCATTTCAGTCCAGGATGCTCATCTCCGGCTCAGGGATACAGATGCCTTGGGCTACAGCTGTACCCTACCAGTCTTTCCCCTTTGCTGGGGTCAGTGGGGTAGTACCTGCCAGCCTCCAGGAGCCCCCAGTCCTGGCTGCATCTTTAGAATGACTAAAAATGTGCAGTTTCTGCTCTTAAGGGATTTGTGTTTAGGCTGTTTCTTACAGAATGCTATGTAGGGAAAGGCCTTCAGTAAGACCCCTGCTAATATTTTTTAAAATAGACACTTATAAGGTTAAAGAGGAATTTTGTCTTTATATGTTTCAAATGAAACAGTGGAAATGAGGTGTGGAATAAAAAGCCCCAGATTGAAGAGCCCCCTGCATAGTTAGCAGCCACCATGAAAAAACAGTCCTTTTTTTTACCTTATTTTTTAATCCTTCTTTCCTCAACAGTATAAACTTTTATTTGAGAGTCCAAGTGACACTAAAAATAACTTGAGGATACAGAAGCATTTTTTTCCTCTCTCCTTCCAGCGAGAGTGACTGAAAGGCATAATTAGCTGTAAAAGGAGCTGGCTCTTAATACATGTACTCAAACTGGGCACCTTCTGTATACAGAACATGTTTCTCATTAATGAGCTCCCTATTCAGCAGTGGTCAGCTCTGCTGCCTGCTTCAGCAAGCTGACTGCCTTCTTCCTTTGGGGCTCTGTTCCCCAGAAGAGAGTGGGAGGAACCACATCAAGGGCTACATGGACTGCAAAAGCAGCGGAAATTTCTGCTCTTCCTTTGCTTATAAAAGCCAGAGCAAGGCTTGCTTTTTATAATTTCCTTTTGTTCATACCTTTCCCTGCTCTGTTACTAAGTCAGCTTAAGTATTTGCAGTGATGAGCCTCATCAAGCCTCTGATTTTCAAGTAGAGCTCCAGACAGAAAAGGTCATTAAAATGTCAATGACAACATGTTCCATGCCGTGCATTGGAACATAACAATTTAATACCAAGCTTTGCCACAAGTATCTGCAGCCCTAATTCATTATCTTCCTGACTGAAAAGAAGCTGATTTCCCTGAACAGAGAAATCACCAAATCCTTAGACTCTAAATGACTTGTGGCTTTCCTGAAACCAACTGACCACTTTCCCTTTGATCTATCAGGAGTCTTCCCCCATGTTTGGATTTATTTCCCCAAAGTGTAGAAGAAACTGCTAGAGAAAGAAAACACTAAAAATAGCAAGACAGAGTCCAGTTCTTTATGCTAGAACACCTCTCATTAGGCTTAGGCAGACTCTTCTGCAACTCAGATAAGCATTTGGTCCCTTGAGGCAGAGCAAGTAATTGCTATTTGGTATAGCTCCTTCCTTCTTCCTTGAGTACATGCACATGTACTCTCTCAGATGCTTATGTACTCGCTCTCCGCTTTATTACAGGGTCACATATATATGCCATATACATGGTTTGATACTTGTTTGCTTAGGGGGTTCTTTTGTAGCCCATTTGCAATAAAATAGCTCTCCAATAGCAATGACTGCTCAGCTTTGGAGTTTTATATTTGCATTTCACACTAGATCACAAGCTTTTAAAACCTGTTCCACTTCTAAAAGGGTTAGTGAACATACACCAAAATCCAGCTGTATAAAAGGAGAGCAGGATATGTACATCAGTGTTTTGGCCTGGCAATTTATTCAATGTGCACCCAGAAGGGGGAGGGTACAATTAAATCTGGCCCTGATATGTAGGGAGGACAGGAGGCATTGACATAAAAGGGACCTAGGAGAAAACTTCTGAGTCTGCTCTAAAGACTTTGGTGGTGTGCTCTGTAGTGAAATACAGGGCTTTGGAGAGTTGTGGGTCCAGCAAGGTCACCCAAGCAGCACAAGGAGCAGTGATGTCACGTAAGTCACTGAGCAGGAGAGTGCCCAGACACTGACACTACAAACTGCAGTGAGTCCTAACAAAGAAAGCTCTGGCATTGGACAGGCAGACCTTCGCTGTGGAGTTAACGCGGAGCAAATGCCCTCGGGGCCGATCTGACTGTTCTGAAGCTGTTGAGCGCTTGCTACATGCCAGCGGCTTATGAGCTGATGAGCTGCCCTCTCTGTGTACTCTGCTTTCCTCAGTGGCACAGGCCTGCAGCATCAGGGACAGGGTGTTTACTGTCTGAAGAGAGGCGAGTTACCCTAATACATCTGAGAAACTTACAGAGGATAAGATAGGATAAAGCATGGGTCAGCCTTAAAGTTCAAGCATGGCCTTGACAAAAAGTTGTCTTTAGAGAGCACTACACCTGTCTGATTACTGAGGTGCCACTCACCTGCCCAAGAGGCCATGATTTCTCCTGCTTTGGGCTTCTATACAGCAAGAATACACCTTTTCTGTCTGCCATCTGAAGGCAGGAGTAAATGATAGAGAAAGAGAACTTTATTGCAGAGTAGAAAATTAGCAGTCAAGGGACTGTATGTGGCAAGCCAGAAGTGCGTGTCTCCAGTTACACTTCCTCTCATGGCAGTAAGTTGAAACCTTTGGTGCGATTCTCTTTCATTGCTTGTTACCACTATCAATTCTTACATTCTTTTGGGCTCCGTTAAATGACAGTATTAGATTACTAGTCACCAGTGTAAAGGGCCCATGTCTCCTCATTAATAGGCTGATGATTGTTTAAGAAGTCAGTTTGAGTATTTTTCACTGTAAGAAGGATATTTCCATCATGGGATATGTTGCTGTCCTTGCTTTTGTACTTCCTTTTGTTTTGGCTGCTCTAGTTTTAAATATTAGCACTTCAGTGCATAGCTTAGATGAGCTCAGCTGAATCTTCAGGATGCAGTATTACATATGTTCCTAAGCTCCAAACTGGTACTATACTTTCATATTAAGTGCCCTATATATTTAATAATGTTTTACAGTCTTGTGGCTTTGTTCCTTGTTGTGGTTTTGTTTGTTTGTTTGTTTGTTTGTTTGTTTGTTTGTTTGTTTTAAACCTTGCTCAACTGTAAGAGGAAAACAGGCTTGAAGGAATTCAGCTTTGATATTTTGGGGCCTTCCACCCCATTTTTTCAAAAGGACAAAATTAATTCCCAAATCATTCAGGATTCAGTAGGATTTGGTAGCTGACAGGGAAAGTAAATTTCAAAATAAGTCATTGATTTAATAAAGACAACATTTATCAATAATATTATCACCACTCTGACTCATGTTAAGACTCATTTGACTAGTATACAATGATCAGTAGGATGTGAATTGAAAACCTTCTCAATTTTGAATCTGCAAGGCAAACAGAGGACAGATTTGAGGAGGCTTTATCAGGCTGGCTAAGAGCAGTTAGGGACGCAGACCAGACCACCATCTCCCTTTCACAATCCCGCACCCCTTTTAGATTATGCTTTGCCCCTGGGTTGCTGCTTAAATTTGCTATCCATTAGTCCCTAGTGATAACATCAAGGTCGGATGCTCTACTCGAATCAACAGCTGAATTACCCATATCTTCTGACACCATCAAAAGCAAATTGCCTTCTAATCACTAAGGAAAGGAGACAACAACAAATAGTTCTGTGACCAGTGAGGCTAATAAAGACCACTTTTCAGAGGTCCCCTTTTCTCTTCAGACCCTCAGACATTTAATAAATCGTGGTCTTCTTAATTTTTCCTACATGAGGCCAATAACAGGCCATCTCTGCTTTGCCTTTTTTAGCAATACGTGTCAAAGTGGAGACTGTCTTCGGAGTTTGCAGTTCATTTGCAACTGGTCAATGGCTCAAATGTTTTGTGCTAGGGAAAGGCTGTAGGCTTGGTGTGATCACAGGAACTGTAAATGAGAGCTTTGCAAGGGTCTTCTCTGCATGGCCCTATTGTGTGTGTCTCCTGAGCACTTACAAAGCTGAAAGGTGGCAATGTGTTTGAGAGCATCTTTTCCCCTCACAAAGATGGGAGGTGTTCAGGGCCAGGACCCTTTCTGTGGAATAACTCCACCCACTGCCTTGCACCATGCTCTGCACCATGAGTAAGGTGCAGAACATCTGCGGCCTAACAGCTGTTGTAAACAAAAGTAACTTGTTCAGAATTTACTTCATCTTAGGGTAAAGTTATGAAAAAGGGAAACTGAAAAAAGTCCAGGTCATGGCATTGAGTCTTAAATCCATCCACAATCATGAGAATATATAACTTGGAAGTAGTCCATTATATTTATGTATTTAGCCATGGGATTTTTGTGTCGTTATAATATACACATAGGCAAAAAAGGAGTGGATTTATGAAAAGCTGTAGTCTCTTTTAAATGCTTTTGGTTGCCAGCAAACAACAATGAATTTTTCTAGGTTAATAATAAGCTAGTTAAGGTACAAAAAAAGAACAAAGTTATTTTTGAAAGCTCTGGGTATTAAGCACATAATGGTTTCATTATCTAAAGTTCAGTCACAACAAGGACAAAGAAATCCCTCTTATGTATGCTGAAGAGCTTTTCAGTTTTGAAAAAAAATCAATACTATATTCACACTAATGTTAGCTTGCATAAAATATTGACTGTAGTCACACTGGTGGTTTTACATAAAGACTTAAAAGCAATTTTGGACGTCTGAAAGATTCTAATTGTTTTTTCCTTTTCCTGAAAGAGTAATGAAAAGACGACTAAAAAGCAGAACTATATAGTTATTTTATAACTGGCACTAACAAATTTCACCAATTACAGAGTCCATTCTGTAAGCAATGAATGTGTGGCTCCCAATTAATCTAGTGTACCTCCAGGCAAGGTCTAAATCAGCTGGATACAGCTAAAGCAATTTGCACACAGCTAAAAGCAAATTGGAAAATAAGTGTTCCACGCTACTGCCTATCTTTTCAAGCCAAATACACAATCAGTATTCTGGCAGCAGCACTCTGTCATGTTATTTGCAACTATCAATTTTAATTATAACAATTATTGATTAGTTGGGAAAGTGAATAATCTAATGTTCAAATGAGGTTGGCGCGGCTGCTGGGGATCATTTTTCGCTTTTATGCACTTGTACATTCAGTGTTAGGAAACACCATGAAAAGAATATACATGCAAACAATATGTCATGTCTCCACCACTGTCATGAGCTCAGACAACTACCATTGAAGGTGCAGCTGTGATTTTTTTTTTCCCCAGTTTGTTTACAAGCACCCAGTTTTAGGATTCACCATTCTGCTGTACAGAAAAGGTAACATGAATTGAATTAGGGCGTGAGAAGACTGAGTGAGGAACATAGGCAAATACTTTCAAACTTGGGCACCTAAAATCAAACTCTTATTTTCTTACTTAACCACCCAGAGTGCTCATGTTGCCCATTGGCATGGGTTATTTTTCTAACCTATTTACTTTTAGACTCAAGCTGTTCTTTTGTAGAACAATGCTTCTCTTGGAACAGAGAAAAAAGAAATATCCAGCCCTAGCTGAACTAACAAGAACATTATGTGTTTCAGCTAAATAAATAGCTGAGGGAAGAGGGCATCCTGACTTGAGCAGTTACAGCCACAAAGGCTAAACATGAATTCTCTGAATCCAAGTTCCTGGTACAAGTTCATCTCCACTGCTAATCAAATGCCCTGTGTAGTGTTTCTGAAGACATTCTGTTTCCATTTGAAGTGACCCAGTAAACACTCCACTAATAATTACTGTGCTCCAGAGAAGCCTTTCAATGCACTGCAGCTTACCTCTGCTGAGGCTGGGGGAGAACGGGGGAGTTTTCCTGTCACGCGTGCTCTGCTTGCCTCGTGGCTGAATGTGCCTGCTGTGCTGGGGACACGTCCTGCAGCATGGTACAGAGCTGGACTGCCCCTCTTGGGGCAGGCTGGGCACAGCCACACCATGTGCCTGGCTGCTGCTCACACAGACATGGCTTCTGTGTTTTAAAAAGGTAACGAGGATAGCTGGTGGTAGCAACATCCAAAAGCTCTGGACCACCACTGAGGTCAAGATGAGAGGGATCAGATCCAGGATCACAACAATGCCCATTCACCTGCTTTTGAATTTAAAGCAGTGTAGTAAGTAAATGGTTTTTGTGCAGTTTTGCAAATAATGGTCAGTAGATAACTGGCATAGTAGGTGGTGCATTGCACTGTTGCTGGGAAACTGTGGATGGATGTGAAACTGCAAAGGTCAGCTGCTGCAATTAGTTATCAAGAGGGAATAATTCCAAAGACCTGCACAAGGATATGGCTATACAACACCCCTGTCTTGGCAAAGCCCAGTAGAGCTAATCATCTCCTTCGAAAATGTGAGGGAATCCGTCCTTGGGTTGGACAAGAAGATCTCTCACCTATTCACCAGCCAAAAAAATTGTGCTTACAGTGCTTTACACTGAAATGGAAAACAAGAAAGGGGAAAAAAAATACCAAAGGCATGGAAATGAGTTCTGAGTGTGCCAAACACGGGAATGCCAATGTCTGATAACAAAAGTGCTCTCTGAGAAAAAAAAATAGTGAGATGCTTAGAAAAGTATGCATACATGTGAGATCATCTGGTGATCAGGTACAGCTTTGGCACACATGCACATACAGTTCGTGTAATTCTGTTCTCTGACATGCTTCCTGCTCAGTCTTTTGTCTTTCTGAACTCTTTTCTTTGGAGTTTAAATTATTTTATCCTGCCCACGAGAGCTTCCAACCTGCTCAGCTTGGTGCTGCACAAATATACTTGCAGGGAGAGGCCTTTCCCCAACTATTTAATTCCTCTTTTCTTTCTCTTTGTTTTGTTAAGGAAAAACAGCCCATATATGGAAATTTCCTGTCTTGTAGTATTCTTGTAGTATTACAAGTACTCTTCTAATAGAGAATCATGAAAAGTTATAAACTGCAATCCTTTAACCTGTTGTAAAACAGTGTGATTTGTATTTTGTTAAGCCATAAATTGATAATGTCTCACCTTCTCTATTATTTAAAACATAGCATTAATATTAAAATTGCTGTGCCTGTCCATAACTTTGGGATCAGGTATGTACCTCAAGGGATCCCGCTCCATCTGCAATAAGTGCTTTTCACTTCAGATTAATATATTTTCATTTGCCCTGTCAGCCTATGCAGATGGAGTAGGCCTCAAACCACACAGGGTCAAGTAGGAGCCCAATTAGGCAGAGTTATTTTTAAGTTCTGGAGGGCACAGGGTGAGCACTCTGGAGAGATTTAAGCACCTAAAGATGTAGATAGGTGTCTCATGTATTTTCAGAAGTGCTATCACTCTGCAGTCAAGGGGAGCTAGGCATCTGGTAACTATCTTGAAAAGCACGTTTTGAGATTCCGGCAAAGAACTTGAATTCTTTTGGAAATCCACCTTCTCCTGTTGTTGGAAGGTGCAGAACACGTAGCGGAGGCCGCCAGTAGTTCCACGTTCCCAGTCTCATCATTTCAGTTGAGCTGATGTTTATCCTGATGGCCAAGGCTCCTCAGCAACCCCTGGAATTGCCTAGGCTGTTCAGGAGGTGGCATGTGCATCTGTGCCTCAGCCATCCCAAGAATCCAGAGCGCTGCCTGGGGAGCTCGTCAGGAAACGTGGGTGAGTCAGCTGCACGGCATGGGGATCTCTGATGGATCTCTTGCCCGGCCAAAGGAAGGTCAGAGAACATAAACTCAACACTTTCCAGCTAGTCCAGTCATCAGAAATGGCCATGATTAAATGCCTGGAGAACAGCAAGAGTAGGAAATGTTTCAATGCTAATGTTCCTCTATCTTCTGACAATTTTCAGTCAGGGAGTTTCTAGTGTAGTTTCTCTATGCAGTAATTAACAAACATTTTTTCTTTCTTTGCTACCAAAGGGCTTTTTCAATCTCCTCTTGAATTCAGTATGAGCTTTTTGTATCCACAATGTTCCTCCTTTGCCAAGGATTTTCCCACGTGCATTGCCTATCACAGAAAGACTCTGTGTCCTGGAAAAAGTCCTTCTTACTTTTTTTTTGATGACCAAGGATTCTTATACTGGAAGCAACAGTGAAATAACTTCTTTCCTCATCATCCCTCTATACCTACCATGATTTTATAGTCTCCAACATATTCCACCTAAAGCATCTCTGTTCCACACTATGGACTCCTAGCCTAATTTTTTTTCCCTTTTACCTATATGGAAGTTATTAAACATCCTTGCCATTCTTGTTTGAAACTTTTCTATTTATAATATATCCTCTGAAGATGCAGGGATTCATATCTATCTTTCTGCTGTGGAACATCCCATTTATTCCTGCCTTTAACTTCCTAATTTTAGCTGGGTAGTCTTCTCTATGTGTGTTTTATACATCTTTAAAAGGCACAGTGAAGGTGCCTGTCAAAAGCTTTGTGGAAAGCCAAATAGGATCAGTCTGCTTTAATCACGCTTTTTCAAATACAGGAGTCCCTTGACTGTCAACAGGTTTGTGACGCAGGACTTCCCTTGCCAGAAATGGTATGCAGGAACCAAGCTTAAAATGTTTCCAGCATGAAAGAGATGTAGTCCCTTAGAGCTAGAAGCACTTTGACATTTTAATCTAATGCTGTGAATTGTCTTGGGATTTTAGACACACTTGGAATACAGCAGATGACACACAGTACTTAGGGTTCTTTTTAGGAAACAACTTAGGAAGATGAGAAACATGTACCCTCAGCCATATTTTATTAAATCTACCTCTTTATTTTGCACTTAGAATCACAGAATCATTTCTCCTGGAAGACACCTGTGAAGGTGTGCAGTCCAGCATCTAGCTTAAAAAAGTTTTGATTAGAACAGATTGTGTGTCAGAGCTGAAGAAATTTATCTTAAAGGATGGAAATCCCACTCCTCTCTAGGCTTCTGTTCCAGTATTTAATGGTGAAAATTACCTAGTTGAAATTCCCCATGTTCCATCTTGTATATTTTTTCTTTTCGCCTTCCCTTTTCTAGTTTTAAGAAGGGTTTGGCTCCAATTTCTCCTCATCCTTTCACCACATAGCTGTAGCCAGCAGTCAAATCTCCCTTCTTCCTTCCTTTCTCAGGGCTGAACACACTCAGATATTTTTTAGCCACTATGACCTGATGCATTGGTTTGACAGCACCAGCAGCAACAGCATGTTTCAGCTCTTGTTCCTAATAATGAACGGGACAGGACCAGGATGTAAATGTTACCCACACAGAGTTGGAATAAATCCTTAACAAGTTTTTAATTAGGTTCCTCAAAAACAGGCGGTTAGATCTAAAGAATTTCACTAGAAGTCAGCAACTAATTAATTCCTGAAGCATTGGCTGAATGTAGTGATATGTACAGTATGTACGAGGGCAGAGAGCATGTGCACTACAAAGTTAAATCCTAATAGAATAATCACCCCAGAGGGGGTCATCAAAAGCTACTAGAAATTAAAGCAATGCAGAATGCTCCAGCTTAGACTAAAGTGATTTCCATCAGAGCAGATCTGCAAGGACCAGATGAGGTTTTAACTGCTAGTTTGCAGTTACTTTGCATACCTGGAGTCTTACAATATCCAGCAGCTGTGTGCGTTGCTCTTGATATTCCTGTGGTTCCCAGGAGAAGGGATGGAGCTGTACAGCAGGGAGGCAGAGAGAGCCTTCACCACCTTCACCACAGTGCTGGGAGTTTCTGTGTTAGGTACTATCCCACTCAGTTGTCTGCCATTACATTATAACCCTACTATGCCATTACATGATAACCATTATAACATTACATTATAACCCTACCACAGAGAGAAGTGGCAAGGTGAGTCTTTTCAGACTGCTGGTGATACAGATTCATCTCTCAGTTGCTCCACAGAGCACACAGAAGTACATTTTCTAGAGTCTGAGTGTAGTATGGGGTAGGTAAAGGCAAATCAGCTGAAATCAATCTGGAGGACAGCAAAAAAAAAAAAAATCTCTCCAGAACAGCTGCTTCCAAAAAATTCCTGTTATTTTTATAGGAAATACAATTGGCAACTCACAAGACACTGACGACAGCAAATCCAACCTTCACTGTCTCCTTAGATTGGAATCCAGGTCTGAAATTGAAAATATTCAGAGACAGAAACTTTATTCCAGCTGTGTCCTCACATCTGCAGTTCTGAAATTTATTGTAAATCTTAACCATTTCCAGAAAAGTGCATTTAGTGAGTGTCAAAAGAGGAGCAATGCTGCAGATTACAAACGAAGCTCCAGTTCCAGGTTTGTTTGACAGTCAGATGCACAACAGCAGCTAGGCGCTTGCTCCAGACTAGAAGGTCTGACTAAATATATATTGATAGCTATGGCAGGAAATGTGGGTGAGTACTCATGTGTTTGGTGACAATTTGTTGACCTTGACACCTTTAGGTGCTATCATCCTCTTCTGGCTTCTTCTCAAATTCATTTTAGCCTTGATAGAAGTTTTGTGAGGCGCCTGGTCACACAAACCCCTCCTTTAAGAGAATATTAGTATGAGATGCATATATATGCGTGTGTGTGTGTGTGTGTGTGTGTGCGCGCGCAGAAGAAACACTTCTGTGTAAAGGGACCAACTAGAATCGGATCCACTAAATACTTCTAGTGTTGAATATGGCATTGTTTCCAAACTGCTTACGCTTCACATTTTTCTTTGTTCATATTTATTTCAGAGATGATAAGATGAATCTGGTATAAAGGTTCTTCATCTTGGTTTTCAGAGATAAAAGTGCTAAAAATGAAAAACAATATCAGTCAAATCTAGACAACGTGAAAAACAAATAATAAAAAACGAGCAACCAAGGCTGACCTTGAGAACGTTACTGCTGAATGTGACTCAGTCGGAATGATGCATCCATCCAACCCAAGAAGTCTCTTACAAGTGGGTTTGTAATATGACAGAATATTGGTAAAATCTTTTGAAAAAGAGGGGAAAATGGGCTCTGATGTGAATTTTAAATGACAAAAGGCTCATAAGAAAAGTTGTAATTCAACAAAATTTTGCAGTCAAGTGTATTTATTTCTCTGTTTTTCTTATTTCTAATATTGTATGTATGGATGCATATTATATATAAGTCTACTTTTAAGACTTTATGTGTATAGATATTTAAGTATATACACATGCACATAAATATATAAAACCTAAATGGATTTTCAGACATCTAAATACATCTAAATATTATATTTTCAAAGACATAAGTGAAATAAAGTTCACTAAGTTCCCCCTAAGTGCAGAAGCTTTAAAGACTGTTCTTGAAATAAGTCAGTTATTTTTGAGTTAAACAGAGAAAGAATGTGGATGTAAAAGTTATGAGCTGCTGTTGACCACTAGACCAGAGGACACCGCAGCCCTGGCTGATACCGGTGCCAGGTTTCCCTTCATGCTGCAAGAGCAGTGGATGCCACCACCCTCATCACTGCAGTGAGGGGGGCACTGCCTGCACCCTCCCTGGCATGCCAGGCACAGTGATCCTCTGGGAAGGGGATCAGACGGCACAGGCTTGTGGACAGATGTGAGGTGAGTCTTTATTTGGTTGGAACACATTTTTTAGGTTTTGGGGGCTGTGTTGGATTCTCCTCATTCATCAGTATATTTAATTTTTCTAGAGGATTTTAATATGTGTAAAATAACGTAGAGCCTTTCAGCACATGGTTATCCAATACTCCAGAGATGTCCCGCTGCTTTTCTTCCCTCAGAAGCATCACTCAGTCTGGAGGGGCAGCACCAGGAAAGGGCAGGCTTTGAGACAACAGGAATGGCATTTTCTTGCTATGCACAGCAGCCTTCTTTTGGGTGCTTTATGTCCTGTTCTCCCAGGCATCTGCTCATCATTTCCTTGGGTGTTTGGATAGGGTAATGCAGTGCACCCTATTTTGAGAAAGTAGAAGCTGCCACCACCAGTGAGGTTCAAAGCGATGGTGAAAATGTTATGGTGGCTAAGTTTATTTTCTTATACTGACTCTTTCTTTTTGCTACTTCAGCTCCACTCCACTCTCAGCAGGTAAATCATAGAGATTTATATTCACTGTGCCAGAGATGCTGACCTCCCCAATAAATTCAAATTCATAACAGTGTCAAGGTATAGAGGCAACTTGGCACAGTGGATAAAATGGAGTGTAAAAAATATTCTATTCCCATAGAAATTAATGGAATTTGTTACACTTAAAGTAGGGCTGACTGTGGTTCAATGACACTGAATTTCACAGATTTGCATTGATTTGCTAATGAGAAATTTACACCAGTGTTTTCTTGCCTTTAAATTTGACCCTTTCACTTCAGCTTGAATTGATGATTACTGTGGGAACAGAAGGAACTGGATTCACTTCTCTGGAGTGAACATAATTCAGTGAGCAAACTATAAAAGAGTTTGACAGGAAAGTAATCCAAGGATTAAAAAAAAAGTCACCAAAGAAACAGCAGAAGAAAGACTGTCTGTCTGGCAAATGGTCACGGTGACTAGTACATGATCCCTGGCATCCCAAATGTTGGGGTGCTGCCCCCTTGTCCAAAGCGAACGCTGTGGAAGAGGGCTGGCGTGCACAAATGTGATTTTAATAAACTCCTGAAAGGTGCTCTGAAATCCAGCCCGGGTCCCCTAGGTCCTGCGGGCCTGTCTTCAGGACTCTTGCAGAGAGCGGGCTGGCGGGTTCCTGGGCGCAGGAGGCCCTGGCGGTGCCTGCTGGGCGGGCCGAGCCGGGCCCGGCCCCGGAGCCCGGCCCAGCTCCGGAGCCAGGCCCAGCCCCGGAGCGGGCACAGCGCGGTGCCAGGCCCAGCCCTGGAGCCAGGCCCAGCCCCGAGCGGGCACAGCGCGGGCCGGGGCCGCGGGAGCGAGCGGCTCTCGGCCCGGACCCGCACGGCTGACCTGCTCCGGCTCTAAGGAAGAAAGCCCACATTAGCATGTAAGCGAAGGAAGTCAAAGTGATCTCATTCACAGAGCTTTCTCCCATCTATGTCAGGGGAGTTGGTCCCCACAGAATAGCCCTTCACTGGGCCACACAGGGCTGTCTGCCTAATTTTCCTCATTCTTAACCTTTGCCTCTCCATAGTGCTGGAGTGCGAGACAATGCCAGGATGCTGCATTCTTCCCTTATATCTTAGCTACAGCACCGACGGGATGGCAGGGTTAAAAATGTTCGTACAGCCATGGGACAGCTTGAATTTAGGGACCTGTTCTTTCTGACCTGCAAGCACTCACCAGCTCGAGTACATGCATCTCTGCCTGAGCTTAACTGTAAGCTATCGAGTTTCAACTCATGGTAAAAAATAGCTTCTAAATAATAAAAGTCCCCAAAGCAAAACTTTCATCTAATACTATTAATTGCCTTTGAATTAGTTCTTCTCTATAATGCCACATTAGCACAGCAGCGCATTAATTATTAAGCAATATTTAAATCATTCTGAACTAAGTAATGCATTCATTTGTCCCCTCTATTAGCTAGGAAATATCTCTTGTAGTATGTTACATTTTTAAAACCTTTATTACTTAAAATAACATTTTTTGTTTGTGTTTCCACCTTACATAGTTGTGAATTTTTGTGAAGACAATGCTGCAATTGAACTGTAGGTTCAGAAGAAAAGTACTTCTCATATTTTTAATCTGGTAAATAATATTTTTTAAAATTATGACTCTTAGCAAAGTATTTTTTTTTTGCTGTATTGTTGGATAGCTTAGCAAATTGCTTCTTAAAGAAGTCTAATTAATTATATATGACACTAATAAACTAAGTATTCATAAACTGTATCGATTGTGCCAACATAGGCCTTGAATCCATCTTACTATTGAATAGCTAATATTTACATTCCTGTGGAAAAGAATGTAGCCTTGCTGTGACTTTATGAGCTAATTGTACAGTGCAAAAGGTGAAATAGCCTTGCCTACAAGTAAAGGCAGGAATGTACCACAGTAGAAATGTATTAGCCGCAACTTAATTCCTTTGCTATTATATTATTCTACCAAATCTATTTCTTCTTTTAGTTTATATCCAAAATACGGCTTTGTTGTTTTGTAAGACCTCTTTTGTCTTGTCCTATAGAAAATGCACCCAGGTATCTGTTCTATTAATTTTATCAAACAAGCTTTCCCCCTGGGTCTTTAAGGTGCTCAGACAAGAGATTCAGCTCCCTAAGGTGTAAGCCAGTACCCCCTGCCTGCATAAATGAAGCCTCCCAGGCAGCTGAGCCCCCAAGAGATGTGAGTGGGTTCTCATGGAGGGCAAGCTGGTGAAGGTGTTGACATCACAGCTGTGCCGGGCCTCGCAGGGAGCAGCACAGTGTATGGAGTTCCTGGGGAAAGGGGAGAGCCACAATCACTGGTTCTTGTCCTGACAAATGGGCTGAAGACATTATTCACAGTTCAGACAGGATTTCCCTTCCCTTCCCTTCCCTTCCCTTCCCCTCCCT
>WBNQ01072335.1:0-15935 GCA_013401375.1 Spizella passerina
ATGCTAAGGGATGAAGGGATGCTGTGGGATGCTGCCGGGGCTCAGAGGGGGACGCGGCAGCCCCCGGGGGATGGAGGCTGAGCCGGCATCTCCTCGCAGGGCGGCGGAGCCCCGCGGGGAGCGGCGATGGCCGGGAGCTGCCGCCTGTTGCCGGCTGTGGGAGCTCGGGGAGGCTCCGAGCCGGCTCTCCGGGGCTCCCCGAGCCGTGCCGCGCTCCGCGGAGCCTCCGCCGCTCCCTGCGCGCTTCGTGCGGGCTCCGCGGGCGCTCCCGGCAGCGCGGGGCTCTCGGAGCCGTGGAGAGCTGGAGCGGCCTCGCCCCGATAATAAAAGTTATTTGCAGAAGGCGGAGTGGTTTATTTTCTTTCGTTTGCTCCCCAAACGCGTCACGGTGCTCCGCTCGCCCGTGGCTGCGGGAGCACCAAGTGTCAGCCCAGCGCTCCGCTTCTGGCTTGTTGGGAACGGGTTTAAAGCTTTAGTTTGAATTTCAGGGCATCGGAGAGCTTCGCTTGGTTGCTTTAGAACTCGTTTAGAACTGTATTTTCAACGGAGACGAGTGAACTTTAAAGAAAATCAGGTCAGCCATAGATTCCGGGCATCAAACCCTTTCAGGTCCCAGAAATAGCCACAGAAGTAGCGTGACCAATTCTTTTTTCATGCACAAAGCTTTTTCCTTTTTATTTTGGTTGGAATTTCTGACGGATACCGAAGCTCATCAACTGGATCTTTTCAGCTTACTTTAATGAAATAAGCATGCTTTCCAAGCTTGCATTTTGATGCAATTATATTAGTCTCCCTTGACTATACAAGGTTTGAGTTTCTGATAGAGCTTGTAGTTCTTAAAATAACAATAATCTGTTTAGCAGAAGGTTTTTCTTTGTGCATTTTTAGGGTTTAGATTTATGGGAAGGTGAGGAAGAAGGTGACTTAGAGGGAACATGGATATGAGCTGTTATGGGGTAAAGAATATGCTTGGATATTAATGGAAAAGGTTCAGAGGGGACGTTTTATTTCAGATATTCTGCACTTGAAACAAGGCTGTCCGTAAGTTTTCGCATCTCTGATAAAGTCTCAAAACCAGCATTGACAAATATTTATCTTGCAGTAAGTGGGTCAGATGATAACATCTTCCACTGGATCTCTTACTTCTGTATTGGACAGCTTTGGTTGCTAAGTAGCTCTGAATTGCTAATCCCAAAGTCAATGATGTCATAATGACATCATCACATCCTTTCACCTGATTGATTCTCAGAAGAGAACAGTAATGAGATTTGATATACATGTCCCATCTCTTTAATATTCTTCCTCTGCTTCAGGGGATTTCCTGACCTGCCTGGCAAATTCCAATGAATCACACTGAGCTCTAGTAAAAAGACGTTTCTTTTGGAGACGAGGTGGAACATTAAAGGGACAGTGGCTGCTCCTGGTCCTTTCAAAAGCTGAGGAACTTGGCAGCTTGTGTTTCAAATGTGGAGTTCTGGATATGGAGGGCAGTGATTTAAAACTCGGAGTTACCAAATTTGCGTGCAGGTGTGAAAGTGGCTCGGGTTTCAAAGAGGATCAAATCACTCAATGTGTGTGAGTCGGAGTGCTGGAGGTGCTGCAGGGGGCACAGAGAAAACAGGAGCTGTTTCAGCTGCCAAAATAAATTGCAATTCTAATGGTAAATGCATGAAACCTGTCAGGAATTGCCATGTTAAGAACGGTACTGAACGGTTCTGAAGACAGCTCAGAATTTATTTCTCTTTCTAATTAGGCAGCATAATTGGTAAGTTTGAAGGATTTTAACAGCAACACTGCCATCGCAGGGAACTCCTTGTAAGGGAGTTTTAAATCTTTAGAGTGTATGGAACGTGCACAGAATTGATGGGTTTGGTTCCTTCTGAGGTTAAAGGCACAAATGGTGTCATTTGCTGATGATCAGCAGGGACTGCTGGTTGTCACAGCTGGTTTGCATTGTGTGTGTCCCCATGAGCACAGTCTGTGTGAATTTTAGGTGTTTTCCTCTTCCATAGCTTTGTGATCATGAATTTCTCCACAGACAGCGAGTTTGACAGATTCCAGACAGGGCAGTGTTATATTTCAGGTGTGCAAACATTCCTTAGAGAAAGAGAGAGAGGAAAGCAATTTCCATTTGTTTTGTGGTTCTGTTGGTAAAGTGAAAATCTGAGCCTCTCTCAGAACATTCAGAGCCCAGCCTCACTTGATTGTTGAATACCGTGGGCTGCTAAAACATATTTCAGAAGTAAACAATGATTTGTTGGCGTGGATGAGTTGGTGTTAATGTATTTACTGAAGGCACTGATTGCTGATTTTATTGCTGCTCCAGAGCTGCAGTGTTTGTGGCACTGTTAAGTCTAACACAGTAGTAATTGAACATGAGGAGGGGGAACGAGTGGGAGGGCAGTGGGGGAAGATGTTTTTGGCTGTGTGTTTGGATCTATTCACCCTGTAAGTGCAATCCAAGCTCCAGATGCAAAAGGGAAATTTCTAAATAATCTGCAAGAGTTCTGCAGTCCTCGTACTACACGCAGTGACAAATTTCCACAAGCTTTAGATTCTTTCTGGGATGACTCAACTACAAACAAGTGATTTGGAAAAACAATATTATCTCTGAAGAGAATCCTTGGTGACAATTTCTTTTCAAGTTATCTTAGGATTTTCTACTTACCATGATCTCTTCTAACTCATGCCTGCCTTGAACATTGGAGACGAGAAATGAGTTTGGACTTGGGGATAAATCTGTGCCTTGCAAGTGCACGTTGGAGGGTCAGCTGTGACATTTGCATGGTTGTGCTTTGGATGTGCTGCCACATTTGGTTACATAAAGCAGAGCCTGCCCTGAGCTGGCAGGGCAGGGGTGATGCTGCAGCATCCCTGAGCTCTCGGAGCAGGTGACAGAGGGGGACAGAGCTCACACACACGGGCTCAGCTCCTGCAGAGCTCAGAGCAGGCAGCTGAGTCTCTGCTCGTGCCAATAGCAATGAGAAATTCAATCTTTAGGATTTTAAACCACAATCAATGTGCTTCAGAACCCGACTGAGATGTTTTGTCCCCCTGGTTCCAGCCCTGTGGCTGTCAGGGTGAGGAGAGGCAGCGCTTCAGCCCCAACTTCTGCTCCCGTCCTCAGCTCTGTGTGAGGATGGAACCAGGCACCAGCTGGATTATTGGATTTACCTTTCTGCTTTTTAAATGTAGATCTTTAAGGGGAAAATAATATCAATAACAGCTTCACCTGTGTGAGCCTTTTATAAGGGCAAGGCTGGCCGCTGGATATTTGAGATGTGTAGTGTGATAGGTGAATTCACCTGCAGATGGATATTTATTGATGGAGAAAAGTGACAGAACATGGACAGGATTGGTCCCTTATAAACTAGGAAGTAAAATAATTAATAATCCCAGGAATCTGCAGCAATCCCAATGACCTGCAACAATCCTAGTGGTCTGCACTAATCCCATTCCAATGATCTGCAACAATCCCAATGATCTGCTGCAATCCCAAAAATCTGCAACAATCCCATTCCAATGATTTGCTGCAATCCCGTCCGAATGATCTGCAGCAATCCCAATGACATAAAACACCCCCTGAAATTAATAAAATCACCCCAGATATTATATCTAACATTACCCAGTAGCTATGAAAATTCTATTTAAGACTTAAGGAAACTGAGGTATCAATTTTTCCAAAATTTCTTTTCCACTCAAAGTTGGTTCTGAAAGTATTTGTTGTCCAAAAATAGAAGTTATCTAAAAATGATTCCTACAGTGAATTGTTAAGGTGGAAAATTTTTATTTTTTTTCAGTTTTGATCTTTGTCTATAAGTTATATTTCAGAAAGACAGTGATGTTGAAAGCAAACTCAGTGCTGATTTCAGTCTGAAGTGCTTAGAGTAACCTTTGTGTAAATGGAATCTTTTCTGTGCAAAATAACAATTATTTGAATGTTTCACTAGAATGATGCTGCAATGAAAAACATTCAGTGAGAAATCAGTACTTTTTATACCAGTTGTAATCAGGAGTTTATCAAGTGATGCCTACACAGCTGAGGTTCGTTCTGTAGCTTTACAAAATTGTGTAACAAGACTAAAATCTAGGATGGAAGAAAAAAGCCATGTTAGTGGTGCATAAATACATCACAAAATTTTCTTTTGAAAAATAGATGTTTTCATTTACCAGTCAATGCATTCCTTTTAATGCAAACTACAAATTCCTAAGGAAATTATCCTGGTCTGAGCCTGAACTCTGCTTGTGCAAGGAATTCTGATTCTTTTCCCCTGTCTTTCTGAAATAAAGCAGACAAAACTCAAACTACAAACTCTTTTCCCAGAGAGGTTTGCTCATCACTCTACAGCAGTGGGTGAAAAGTTTATGGAAACACTTCTAATGTGAAATATGACTTCTATGGTGCTCTGCGAGGGAAAGGGTGCCACTAATAATCCAATTAGTGTTGAGTTAGTGAGGTCCCCAGGACGAGGTGAGAGATGAGGAATCTGACTCCATGTTCTCAGAAGGCTGATTTATTGATTATTACATTACATTACATTACATTACTTTACATTACATTATATTATGCTATGCTAAAACTATACTAAAGAAAGAGAAGGATACAGACAGAAGGTTTAACAATGATGATAATAAAACTTGTGACTGACTCAGAGAGTCCAACAAAGCTGATGGTGATTGGTCATTAATTAAAAACAACTCACATGGACCAATCAAACATTCATCTGTTGGTAAACAATTTCCAGACCACATTCCAAAGCAGCAAACACAGGAGAAGCAAATGAGATAATTATTGTTTTCATTCTTTTCTGAGACTTCTCAGCTTCCCAGGAGAAAAAATCCTGGCAAAGGGATCTTTCAGAAAATGTGACAGTGACAAATTAGTTCCTCTGAGTTCTGTGATAAAGCCCAGGGGACCACTTTGCTGTTGGTTCTTTGGTCTGGGATTTTTTTCCCTGCCTGGAAAGCATTGGAGACTCATCTGGAGACTCATTTTCTTCCTGGGTGAGTGGAGACTCATCTAACAACCGCCCAAAGAGAAAATCCTCATTTCTGCCAAGGTGATGTTGCTGAAGAAAGAAATGGTAGCACCTCCTTAATTCCAGCCCCTCTGCCTGCCCCAGGCCAGTTTGCCCAGGGGAGCTGGGATGGAAGGAGGCAACTGGTTAAAAACAAGGATCCCAGGAATAAAGCACAGCCTCCAGTGGTAGCCACAACAAGGGGGGCACTGTTTGGTTCTCTTCTCCTCCTGGGCTGTTTGGAAAGGCCAAGGAAAGCCTGAGGAGATGCTCAGGCACTCACAGCAGCACAAATCCCCATCATGGCACTGCTGCTGCCCGGCCTCGGCGCTGGAAATTTTGCATTCTGCATCTTTGTTGCCTTCTGTAAATGTTACAAGTAGCAGGAAGGGATGGATAAAATGACACAGATGCTTTAATTATGATTTGATTACAGAGCAAGCAGAGGAGTCTATTCTGAGGAATATGCAATTAGAGAAAATTCTGAGGACTATCTAACCTTCCGAAATTAAAATTAACTGGGATTATTTGAACGGGGTTTGAACATCTCTGAATAAAGAGATCATTGAGATTCCTCAAGGATCCTGCTGCTCTTGTCTGCTGGATCCTCTCTGGCTTAGCAGATGGGCTTAGGGTAACACAATGTCATCTTCCTCAGCTGCATGTGCTGCTTCCTTCACCTCCCAATCCCATTTTATTCCTATTTTAGCATCACTTGCTGGTCACTTAAAGGAGGGTGACACAGAACCTGGAAAGAAACAGGCACCCCTGGGTTGGAGCACACAAAAAGGGAGAGAAGTTTGAACATTCCTGGGTCACCAACAGAGTTTCTCCATCACATGAACAGGAAAAATGGAGCTGTGCATGCTCGTGATACACGTTTCAAAGGGAAAGTGTGGATGGAAAATTCCATGCCTTTTCCTCTGGCAAATTATTGAATGGAAGGAAGCTATATGATTAAGTATGTTAAGCTTCTCTGTGGGCTTAAATGGTACAAATGGGCTGGATTTAATTCCATTGATTTCGCTGGCTGTCGAACATGAGCAGAATTCCAAATCTGTTCCAGGGCTGAGGAGCAGGAGTGTTTAACCACTTAAATCTCATGGCAGCTCCATCCTGGATGGGGATCAGGGCTTTCTCTGCTGCTCTGAGCTGGGCTCAGCCAGCTGCACAGGGCTGGGAGCAGTGGGTGAGCCTGGGCTGGGGGCACCAGCAGGGCACCAGGCTCTGGGGTTGTGCCCTGCACCCAGACACTGTCAGGGTCTCTGGCTGGTCACAGTGACCCCGAGAAAAGTTAGAAAGTCTCTTTTCCCAGCCCGAGCACTTGTGGAATGAGTCAGAGCTCTTAATTTCTCAGTCTCAAAGTTGTTTATTGTTTCTTATCTATAAAATTCTTTCTCCTGCCCTGCTGAGGTCTGTCCAGCAGGACAATTCCAGGCACTCTTGCCTGCCCCCAGGGCAGTGTTATGTCTTTGTACTAAAAACTGTGTGTACAATGTTTACAATAACTTCCCAACACCTATCGCCTATGTTAGACGGTGAGCTTCTACTCTAAACCAATCTGTAAGTGCCACCATCACAGCAGAAGATGGCGGCAAAGAAGAAGATGGAGAAAGGCTGGACACACCCAGTTCCCTCCATCTTGCCCCCTGAACCCCCATTCTAAAAACCCCAAACTCTACTTTTCCACCCCATGATAACTTCACTATTATTCTACCTAAACTGTTGTGGCTTGCTGATGTTCATATAAGGTTGGTAATTTGTTCCATGGGTCAGAATCAAACCCACAGGTGTTTTGGGCTCTGTGCCAGGGTCTCTGAGCCCCCTGGCAGGGTCCTGGCCATCATGGACAGCCAGAGGGATGTGCTGGGTTCCCACAAGCCATGACCCCTGGCAGCAGCTCAGAGTTCTCATGTTGCTCTTGCTTCCCCTCAGTGCAAGGGGTCAGTGGTAAAAAGGCTTCTTTCTAGAGCCAGTGGTAAAAAGGCTTTTTTGGGGTTTCTTTCCTGTAGAAGCTTTCAGTGTTTGTTGTTTCTGTTTGAAATCGTGTGCAGAGCGCGATGTCAGCTCTCCAGCCTGGGGCAGCAGGGCCTGCCTGGGCCCTCCTGCACTCTGCTGGGCTGGAATGCTTGTTCTGGGGCTGGGGAGGAAAGGAGAGTGGCTCCCACCTCAGTCAGCCCGGTCTCTGCACTGTTTGAACCTTGAGACACCAGGAAATGGGGCTTTGGTGCTGCCTGGATGCTCTGGGGAGGGATGGGGTGCTGAGAGGGGCACAGCTGCTTCTCTCCATCCCCAGTGGGCATGGCTGACCTTGGTTTTGACCCTGCTCACCTCCAGAAGACCCCAGAGCTGCCCTGACAGGGAATGTGGCTGTCAGAAATGCTGCTCAGGACACTCAGAGAATCCCTGCTCCTCCCAGCAGGTGCTGAGCACATTTAAGCTCAGCTTAATTCAGCAGTCTGTCAGGCTCCTTTGTTACTTGTAAGAACATTTTCTGGCATAGTGCCTTATTTATTTATTTATTTCAACACCTCTTTTAGGAGCCTTCAAATCCTCCAACTTCAAAGCATTTGTGTGTATTCCTACTGACCCATGTGTATTTCCCAGGGATAAACCCCAGGCTGGCAACTTAGGGATGATTTTTCAAGGGTCTCTTTAATAAATGAGGTTATTTATTTTCTGCCTGAAATTCCCTGGTTGGTGACTAAGAGGAACTTTGTATTAAGCTGTGCAGAGCATAATGAGGTTGCTGTAATGCTTTGATGTGGAAATGCTTAAATGCCCAAAAAAAAATAAAAATGAAATGAAATGGTGTTATTGATAGAGCTTGCTTAAGGTATCTAGGGACAGTTTATATCAAGCAAATATAGATTATACTATAAAGATTATAGATTTTTATAATAGCCCTTTAAAACTCTAATAGCAGACATCATAAAAAGGTCAAAATCAAATTATTTTCCTGGACCATGCTGCTGGTGCTTACAAGCTGAGCCCTTTTTCAAAATAAAGACCTGTGTGATATCAATTAGAGGGGCACTAATGTGACAATGGATGTGCAGGGAGATTTGATTTCCTAGCACCTATTACAAAGCTGCTCCTGGTGAAGATCCTGCCAGGGCAGGCTGTTCAATGTGTGGCAATGAAAGGCTGGAGTGGATTTGCAGCACGTTAGTCTCGCCTAATGAAGGAGGTTACATAAGAGTCCCTTCCCCTCAGCTGCTGGAACTCTATTTCCCATGCCACTTCTTGCTTTCCATGCTGCTGATAGATTAGAAAAACCAGACTTTGCTGCATTTTCTTCTTTTCTTCTTGAGGCTGATTAGCACAAAGCAGCTCTGAGCTGTGGCTTGGGCACCAGAGATTGTGAGAGCCTCAAACCGCCCAAATAATGGAGCAGGATGAAGGATGCTGGTTGCCATGGGAACAGTGCATGTGCCACACAAGATAATGGGAGTGCTGTGGTGCAGGGATCTGTGCTGAATATTGATTTGAGCTCCCCTGCATTCCTTGGGAGCGCTGGGCTTTGCTGGGTGTTCCACCTGGCGAGGCAGAGCAGCTCATCAGCTGGGCTGGGGCCAGGCAGAGCTTCCTCCTCTGGGCAGAGCTGGTTTTAACATGGCATGGGAGAAGGAAGAGCAGGAATTCCTGGAGAGAATGATCAGGGTCACAGCCTTTCCTTGTGGAGCTCCTGGGTGTTGAGCTGGAGTTCATGAAGAGTTGGATCTGAGCTGCTCCAGGGCAGTGCCCTGAATTAAAGTGACAATAAAACACCCCTGAAGCTGAACTTTTACCTGTGTGATGTTCCTTGTGGTGGCTGTCACCTGGACACTGCACAGTTCCCCTCTGTATACATTCATGTAGCACTGAAAAGTTCATTTTTGTCCCAGCTTGTCAAGGACGAGTCTAATTAGTGACAGAGCTGTGCAAAATTGGGGGATACGAAACATCAACTCACTGGCAGCCAAACATCATGATTATTATCATTATTATTATTATTGTTGTTGTTGCTGTTATGGCAGTATTGGCTATTTCCCCAAGCTGAGGCAAGATAAAAAATGAAGGGTTTAACTTTGGGGAAGGTAAAACATGAAGGTTTTAATTTGGGGAAAAGTAAAACATGAAGGTTTTAATCTGGGGCAAGGTAAGACATGGAAGTTTTAACTTGGGGAAAAGTAAAACATGAACATTTGGGGGAAGGGAAAACAGGCAAGTTTTAACTTAGGGGAAGGTAAAACATGAAGTTTTTAACTTGGAGGAATTCTTTGTGAGCAGGATCACACTTGGTCCTGTTTTTTAGGTGAGGTTGAGATTCTTGCATAAAAATGAGCAAAGCAGGATTGATTCTGCTGTAATTTTGCAGCCTGAAGTTCTGGCTCCTGGAATGACAAAGAAACTCTAAGTATTGCTACTCTAGCCCAGCTCCTCAGTAAAAAAAACAGCAAAACTTCCCCAGTGCTTTCTCTGCTTGGCAGGAGGCAGCTGGGGCCACTGTTGCTCGGGAGGACTGTGCAGATGAGGTAATGCAAATTAAATTCCTGTCCTTCTCATGTTTTCCCCTCCAGGAAGAGTGATGTCACAAACTCTTGCTTACCTTCAGAAGGATTGCTGGCACTTGGCCACCTGTTAGAGAAAATGTTGTGTAATTATGGATTTTAGCAGGTTTTGGGAAATGATCTGAATTCTTTCATACCTGCCTTGTGCTCTTTGGACCTCCTCGTGTTGTCCGGATCAGCCTTAAAAGTACTGGACCTTTAGGAAATGTGAATTTCTGTGGCAGCTCTAATAAGATGCTTATCTTGAGGCAGAGATGGTGAACTTTAAAAATATCTGAGGTGTTATTTGTCAGAAATGTGTCTGGGAGGACAGATTTAGAAATTCTAGGCTGTTGTGCCCTGTGGGCACGATTTGCAGGTTTGTGTGACTTTGTTCTTCAGTGCAGGTCATGTCCAATGTGGTGCTCAGAGAACCATTCAGTTTATTCTCTCCTGCTGGTTTTGGCTTTAAATCCTGCCACTACATCCCAGCTGAGCTCCCAGTTTTATTGCCAAAAATTCCAAAACCTGATTGTACAGGACCAGCTCCTCTGGATTTCTGGGGTTTTGTACAGCCAGGACAAACTGAGATATCATTTAAGACATCTTTTGATAACCAGGACACCTGCTTTGTAATGTTATATAAAGTTATATATTAGAGCACCTAAACACACTAGTGGACTTTGGTAAGTTTAATTAAATTTAATTAGGAGCTTTTTTTCTGGTTGGCTGGGATTTTTTTTTTGGTAATGTTTTGATGTTTTCTGAGTTTATGTAATGATTTTGAAGGTGAAAATCTTAGTCTTTTTTAGAAAAAAAATCTATATTGGATTTAGGACATGAACTAATTAATGAACCTGGACATTAGGGCATGGCTTTAGATATCATAGATTTTTAAGATTTTACATATTAGATATTTAGATATTATATTTAGATATTTAAGATTTCTGCCTGAGTGAGACCTCCCATGCCCTGTGACCCATCCCTCCAGGTGCAGCTGCTGTGCACAGCAGGATTGGGATTTCAGGCCAGCTTTGCCTGTAAATGCACAAATCCACACCCCAGCACCATTTGTGTGTATGTGTGTGTGTGTGAAAATGTATGTACTCCACATTCACCCCCTCCCCTGGCACTGGTTAAGATGATTTCTGGGGTTATGGAGCTCTCCAGCTCAGCTCCAAGTGAACAGACTGAATGTCAGCTGGAGCTTTTGCTCTGGCCCGTGCTGTGCACCCAGCTGGGAGTGGTTTGTCACCATAACGAGGTGACAATGTCGTTCTGAGCCAACCTGCAGCAGTGGCACTGCCATTGAGTGTCACTCCTTTCTTGGGCAGTCTGGGCTAGTCCTGGGCAAGCAGCATCTCAAAGAAAGCTCACCTTTAACTATGGGGGCAATAGGAAATGTCTACAACCACACACAGCAGCCTGACTGTGTGCCTGTGGGGTTTTGTGGGGTTTTATGAGGTTTTAAGGGGTTTTATGAGGTTTTGTGTTGTTGATGCCTGCCAGCCTCTGCTCTGCACCCAGGAATTTCCCATACCAAAATGGTGCAACATTTGATAAAATCAGGGGCTGTGTTTACACTGTGATATCTCAACTGCCATTTTTCTGAAAAAGTAGACTTTGAGGGGATAAATCCCAAAGCCACGTGGAAGGCAGGGAAAGCAGCCATGTGCTATTCCATGGAAAACCACCCCAATGCTCCCCTGACCCCACCTGAGCCCTCAATGACCTCTCTTGGCTGAACTCCTCTGCCCTGAGAGCCACTGCTGATTGCTGCTGTCAGGAAAATTAACCCACAAACACCAGAGGTTTATGTCCAAAAGGAGACAGAGGAGTCCTTTTACTTTATCCCAATAAAGGAGAGGGCATGGGGCATCCCCTGGGATCTCTCACATTTTTGGAGGACACCGCCTCCTTTTTATCCCAATTTCCCAGCCATCTTTCCCTTCTATCTTTCCCCATTGGCTGAGGTACTTGAGAGTTACAGACTTCCCAAAACACCTGATACCAGAGATTTCCCTCTAATGTATAACCCTCCCTTTTAATTGTTAATTCTTACAAAATTTAGGTGGTTTTCTTCCATATTGTTTCTTTCATCTTTTAATGTCTAATTCCATTTATCAGCAATCTAAAGTTTATTTGTAAAAGCAAATATCTTTTTCCATTCATCAATCAGTGGAATCCTTCCCATTGTTTCTTTCATCTCCCAGTGCTGTTTTATCTACCAGCAGACCCACAGCTTGTTTGAAAAAACAAATCTATTATTCCTCTCACTGGGGTGTGGTGCACAGCATTCTGTGATTCCCCCCTGTTCACTGCACTAAAATTGGGATTATAAAGTAAATTACTCCTTTGTGGTTGGCCAAGTTTTAGGAGAGCAGTTGTGAGAAAAAAATGTGGCTTCTGCCCCTTCCCCAAACCCACAAAAGCTCTGTTTGCTGGCTGGAGCACAAAATTGTCCCAATGATCAGCTGTGGTGTTGAGAGGGGAATAAGAATTAATATTTCTGTGGGAAACAGCAGGGAAGGGACGCAAGTGTGTACCTTGGATAGTGTAGGGGGATGGAATATAAGAAAATAAAGATGGTGTAGAAAGTAATCTCACCCCTAAGGAGTTGCAGCTGGGCCAATTATCAAAGACTGGGAGCAGGCCTGACTTTACCAGACCACAGCTGTCACAAGTGAGAAGAAGATGCTATAACAGAGTGGGGTGGCTGGGTGAGAAGGGAACTGGAGTCAGTTGGCTGCTTTGTGAAGAAGAAAGAGTCAGAGCTTTGAGGAGATGCCCATGAGAAGCACCAAGAAGGTATGGAACTTTTGTGATAAGGAGACAACAGCATGGAACCCCTGCAATAAGATGGCAACAGATCAAGGGCACCTTCAGTCTGTTCTGGATTCACACCAGGCTCGGAGGGATGTACGTCTGCCAGAGGGATCTGGCCAGGCTGGATCCATGGGCTGAGGCACAACAGGACCCCGTGCTGGGCTGTGCCCTTGAGTGACAATCACACCCAGGGCCACAGGCTCCATCCCAGAGCTGGATTTTGGATGGGAAAAGCAGTTTGTTGTGGGGGGGATAGAATGTAAGAAAATAAAGATAGTGTAGAAAGTAATCTCACCCCTAAGGAATTACAGCTGGGCCAATTATCAAAGATTAGGAGCAGGCCTGACTTTAGTAGGCCACAGCTGTGACCAATGAAAAGAAGATGCTATAACAGAGTGGGGTGGTATTGAGAAGGGAACTGGAGTCAGTTGGCTGCTTTGTGAAGAAGGAAGAGTCAGTGCTCTGAGGAGATGACCATGAGAAACACCAAGAAGGTGTGAGATTTTTGTGATAAGGAGATAACAGGAGAGGGCTTGAATAAACCAACAGGACTTTGCTCTGCTTGTCTATCTGGCCCTGGCATCCTGGTCCCTCCCCTGAGGAGCACAGGGAGGATTTTGCTGGATCCCAAACACCACCAAAGGGGGCTGGCTATGGTTGATCACTCAGAATTCCCTTTGAAGTGCTCCCAGCAGCCTTCCAGAGGAGGCAGCTTTGCATGGAGAACGTGGTAAGATTCCATCTTCATGGATGGCTGTGCTTCCCAAGCCCAGGCAGGGCTGTGGGGAAGATCCTCCCCACATTTGCATTCAGCCACTCTGAGGATATCAATTTCCCCTGAGCGCGAGGATGGCTCTGCTTTCACACAGTAAGAGTTTCCAAGGAGGCACTGGAGTGACAAAAGCTGTTGCCAGGGGTCTCCAAGGCACTTGACAGGTTTATAGAGTGATGATCAACTGCTGGGGTAGTCCCAGTGGAAATTGGGTTTGATGGAAATAATAAAGAAGTGGAGGTGCTCAAGGACGTCCACAGAAAGCAATTTGGAGAGGCCGTGGAACATTTGGATTTGTCTCAGTGTGATTCCTCCCACAGAAGGGAGCTGAGCTGTGACTGCTGGGATTTATTACAGCTTTATACCTTTTCATATGGAAAATTGAGCTGCAGCACGAGAGCCTGCTCCTGTCTTTATGCAGATTACATAAAAACAAATGGCTAACTGATGGTGGTAATATGTCGGGGAATTTTCAAATGAAAATTCTCCAAGAATGTCTTTTATTTTACAGGAGCCTGTATATCTTAACAAAGTGGTTTAGTAATTGACAAATATGCACCTGGAAAAAGCTTAAATGGGCCTTTAAATATGTCCCAAAATTTCCTGGATAATTTTTTAAAGTCTATTTTAAAAATAAAACCACGCACACTATTATGTTCAGCTCACATCTGTGCCAGCACTGACAGTGGTAGAAAGGCAACCCCATTTAGTTTCTTTTGTTCTTTATGTAAGAACTTGCTGCCTTGTCTTCTGAGCAACACAAAAGCTGTTTTATTTCAAGGAACACACACTTGCTGAGCAAACCCCTCAAGAGATTGTTTTGCCTGTCATGACACCACTACATTTTCATTTGGCCACTATTTTTGAAGTTGTAGAAAAACCTCAACAGAATTGCATTGCAAGAACAGAGCTGTTTGTGTTGGGATTTTCTTCAAGAGTTATAAAAAGGATTGCTGAGAGGTGCCTGAGGCATGACAGGTAAATATATGAGTACCTGATGGTTAAAATCCAGGTGTGTTGTGGGCACAGGTGAATTATTTTCATTTATAGAGGTGCTGATGTTAGAGGTGAGATGGAGGGGCAGGACAATAATATGCCTTTTTACAGATGTTGTATGAAATTCTTTGTATTGACTCCCTCCAAAGCTTGTGGAGCTTAATTTTAATCCCCACAACCTATTGTGAGGATTGGGTTCATGTCAAAATTAACTGCTTCCTCCATCTGAAAACCACATTGGTGAGGATAAACAGAAAGTAAAGCAAGCAGAATAAAAGTGGGCAGGTTTCTGAGCAGGTTTGTGGTCAGGTTTCTCCCTGGGGGTGACCAAGATGTGCAGACTGAGGGAAAATTGCTGTAAGTGCTCAGAGATATGTCAATGGCACTTCCCTTGGGGACAGGAACACACAGAAATCATTAACTCTGCACAGGAATGGCCCCAGTGAGGGAGCTCAGGATTATCCTCCATGGGAAGCAGATGGGAACCATCAAGGCCACCCTCCCTGCCTGCCCTGGCTGCTCACAGGAGGCTCTTGGCAGCAGCAGTGCAGAAATATTTGCTGCTTGCTCCTGAAGTTCCCTCTTGCATCCTTTGGGATGAAGAATGGCCAAGGAGCCAAAGCCTGGGCATTTTTGGCCCTCATGCACCATTTTATTCCACTTGATTTGCTAATTTTTGGTAACAGGAGGTTCTGCTGCACTTAATCCATCCCTCCCAAGCATGTGAAGGGTTTGGGAGCTGGGTCCAAGAGAAGAGTTTGCAGCTAAAGAGTTGGAACAGCAGCACAGATCAGCTTCAGCTTGCAGTACCTCAGTCTGCTCAATGCTTGCTTCTGGATTAGGAGCATAAACAAACACAACAAAAATTCTGCAGAATGCTTTAACCACCTGAAAAACCCCAAACAAACCAGGCAAAGAGCAAAAGCCCTAAGAATTGTTGTTTAAGAAGCAGCTCTGGGACAGGAGAGATTACTGTGCTCGTGTGGCAGCCTGCCTTGTGTGTGAAAGCAAAAGAAATGTCTGTCTGCAGCTCCTTCTGCTATCAGGGCTGGAATCATGCTCTCTTGCAGAGAAGGGCTGCTGGAAGGGCATTTCCGTGGGTGCCATCCATTCTGTGGGCTTGTGTTACCTGTGATTTTCTGGGATGGTTTCTGTGGGAAGCCAGTCTGTGGATCTGCCTCATCCCCTTGGCTTTCCTGCTGCCTTGGGCTGGTTAAGATCACACTGCTTTGCCTGTTTATTATTTTAGTAAAGGCATTTGCTGTGTTTGTGTATGAATTGATGGCCAGGGGTTGTTCTAAGCTCTGTTCTGAGCTGGGATGTTTGTGGCACAGCAGTTTTTCCTCCTGCCTGCAAGATGGAGGTTTGCACACAGCTGCTGGAGATGAGAGGAAGCTCTTGGAGTGGAATTTGGGCAGCTGGAAGAGAGAGAAACGGGGTCTTTGCAGAAAGCCACAGCTCCACTGGCCTGGGTACCCTTCCAGCAGTGGACAATGCAGTTCTGTGCTCTTAGATGGTGATGGGGAGCATAAAATGTGGACTGGGTGGCAGCTGGGTACTTTTTGTGTGGGAGGGTCCTTATTTTTCCCCAGGAAGGCTGAATTGGTCATTGTTCTCTCTGGAGGATGGGAATCACAAAAGAATGCTGCTTCCATTTATTCTCCTTACAGTTTTAATTCAGTCCCAGCTACTTAATGTCACCGCTGCTTCCACAAAATGCTTCCAGTTCTGGAACATTTAAATTAAATGTTATGGAGATAAATTATTGTTAAATAATTTATAATGAATAAA
>WBNQ01072336.1:3136-30575 GCA_013401375.1 Spizella passerina
GCAGGGAGCAGCCAGTGTCCAAAACAAATTTAATCTCTTCTGAACTGCTGATCCCAGCAAGGCACAGCACGACTCAACTTTCTGAACCACTGCAGAGCAAGGCACAGAATACTTTGTGTGGCAATTACTATACAGACATTGGATTTCTTCCTTTCTTCTTGTTAAAGATCTTGCTGTCATTTGCTCTAATGATTCTCAAATTTGGCTGTAACCTTGCTAATAAACTTCCCTTGGCTGAGAGGGGTGGTAAGGGAAACTGCATTTCATGTTACCTCACTCTTCTCAAATGTGTGGTTAGCAGGGACAGTTCTCATCATCCAGGGTGGCTTTGTGCTCGGAGAGGCAGAGCCATGATTTCCCCTGAATCCCAATTGCCACTCAGGCACCCTCTGAGCCATTTGGGACTGGTGTGTGCCTGGCACCAGAGTTAAATCAGCTCTTCCCTGATTTGCTGTCCCTTACTGGATAACACACGTAACTAACACAACAATGCTGAAATCAAGAGTTGTTTTTTTTTTTTTTAATATCTGCCAAGAACATGCATGTGAAGCCAAAAAATTAATCTTACCTTTATCTTGTTCTAAATCCCAAACATCGCTGTCTCATCACCTTCCTCTCCACTCAAAAAACTCCTAACCAATGTTCACACCTAAAACCTAAGAATGCAATTTTAAAACCTTGTGACAATACTCTTGGGCAAAACCTGTTGCCTCAGCAGACTTGTCTTTAAACAAGAACTCAGGAGCGTGAGGCCATGAGGCACTGTGTGGGCTGGCCACAGGACATCCTCCACAGGTTGACCTTCCCTTGTGACCATTCCTGTGAGAGAGGTGTAAAATATCTGCCTGCAGTTAAGTGCAAAGTCACTGTTTTCAGTTAGAGCTCAGATTTCTTACAGCAAATAAAATCTTTTAGAAGAATTCCTCATCATGGGTGAGTTATTTCAGTGAGCAGTAAAATAAGAGCTCTTTGTGAAGAAGAAAAGGAATAAATGGATAAAACCAGTAATTAAGTTGAAAATTATTATTTCTATTTATTTATGTACTTCTAGAAAAATATCAAAGCTATTTACCTACAAATTGACCAAACTCTATACAATTTATGTAAGATATGTAAATATATCTATTCCCATAAATTGATAATTAAATTGAGATACAATCTGCTCTAATATTTTGCTCAGGTAAGCCAGTGTCAAAGCCAAGAAATGTACAATTCTTCCTTTACAGAAAAAAAGAAAAAGGCTAAAACCAAAATGAATACGTTTCTTTTACCAGCACACTGTACTTGAGGAAGGATACCTCAAAGTATCTCTAAGGGGTCTGGCATTACACATCTGGGCTACTTTTTACAGCTGTTGGGTAAGAAAAAATCTGAAATTCAGACAGCAATTTTGGCAAGAACAGAGGAATATCCAGCTCCATATCCAGCTCTCAGAATATATAAAACTGTCTCACCAATCTGTGTTTCTAAGGTAATCACTGGTTGTTAGCTCACTTGTTAAGCTGCGTATAACCTAAAGGGCACTCCAATAAATTACTTTCAGCGTGTTTCTCTCTCCTGCTCTTCTCACAGGGATCCTCAGCCAGGAGGAGCTGGCACACAAGCCTTGTGCTACCCTTTTCAGTCTATGAAATTGTCCTGCCAAAACCTGAGCAAGGGGGGGGGGTGTGTAGAACACAAGGGATACACAAAATTCTTGGACTCAAGGACTGATTATTATGGACAGCAAGGTAAAATGTTCTGCTTTATTTCTGAAAATAATACAAGCAAAAAAAATGAAGGATTTCAAGGCTGTCTGCCATTGCACCTTTGTCTTCCTGTCTTTCTTCTTCCTTTCTCCTCATTTAATTGTTGTTTAACCCTTTTCTTCACTTTTTCTGTCGAATGAATCTGTACTTTGCCTCACAGAGGCATTGCATAGGTGGTCTGGAAACCCAGACAAACTATTATACAAATTGAAGGCTGTCCAGTTTCTGATAACACCAAAACTAATTTATTTTTTGTTTATACTCCACTACCTTTGACAAAGCTTCCTCTAGAGATTTATATCTCTATCCTTACTGCCTTCCAACTGTTTGTCTTTTTTTTTTTGCTTTGCAACTGACAAAAGAAAAAAAACAACACCCTGACATCAACCTTGGAAGAGGTACTAAGTACAGAAGGTTTTTTTTCAGATGTGATAAAATCTTGCCTAAAACCATGTCCAACCTTTTCAGCAGAAAGTCCAGATGGCTTTGCAGCCTGTACAACAGACTTTATTCACTGATGCTTCTCTAAGTGTCAGCAGGGTGTTGTCGTCCAGAACTAGTAAATGTGCAATGAGAGGCAGCTCTGAGGGGAGAAATAAACACAAACAAAAAACCCTCTCACTTAAGTCTCCCTGCCTCCTCCCAAATTAATCTGAGAATTTCTACACACATCTGAGTGAAAGGCGCCTCTGGGTGGAGAAAGGCTTTGCAAACAAGAGGAGGTGTAAGGGATGAGGTCACAGCTCAGGCAGCCCTGGGGTGAGCAGTGATTTACACTCTCACTGCTGGCCTGGTCACCCTTGCCTGCATTGCAAGTATTTCATCTACAGGATCAGGACCCTTCCTGAGTCTGTATAGACTTCAAACTGCAGCACCTCATAATGCTGTTCTTGCTGTGGTCAAATTAGCACAAAGAAGCATTTATGAGCGTGAATGGCAGGCAGGGAATGGGGAGGATGAAGGCTCAAGGATATGGGATGAGTTTCTGCCCCTCTGCCTGAATCCCCCGCAGCCTGATGGTGCCAGGCATGCCACCAGCCCCTGCCTCAATTTCCAGTCTGTAAAATGGGAACACTCAAGAAGTCATGCATCTGACTTCTTTGATACAGGTGAGGGTCAAAGTACTGAAAAGGAGACTCAGAGGTGACTTCATCCCGCTCTACAACTTCCTGAAAGGTGTTTGTGGTTAGGTAGGGTTGGGCTCTTTCTCCAGGCAGCACTGACAGAACCAGAGGACAGTCTCAAACTGCAAAAAGTGAAAAAATGGTTGGATATTCAGAAAAAGTTTTTTTATGGAAAGAGTGATAAAGTTCTGGAATGGTCTGCCTGGGGAGGTGATGGAGTCACCATGCCTGGATGTGTTTAAGAAAAGACTGGATGTGGCACTGAGTGCCAGGGTTTAGTTGAGGTGTTGGGGCTGGGTTGAACTTGATGATCTTGAAGGTCTCTTCCCACCCAGTCATTCTGTGATTCTGTGATAGGGTTTTACTTCAGTTTATGGCCCAGCTCTGTCCTGCCCAGCCCTCCACTCTGCATAGCACCTCGCTTTAGATGTGGGCAGTAGAGGATGACAAGCAGAAAAGCCACAGCCAGCACTGGCTGTGTGGCCAGTGAGAGCAGCTGGATCCTGCACCCAGCAACACAAGCAGGGCAGGTGCCTACACCAGGAGAAAAACTGCCTGTTCTTGGTACCACTTGTGAGTCCTGAGAGGGAACCAGGAAGAATAAAAAGCTCCAACTTCTAGTTCATGCAGCTATTGTCATTTTAACCACCACCTGTATGACATGGATAACACTGCAGCCATTTCACTGGTATTCCTGATTTTGTTAGCACTGTGTGGCTTTGTGGTTGGCAGCAATCTTGCTCCAAGCTGTGCAGAGTTTATCCCAAGGCAGACATGTTCCAGTGCACCTTGGTATGCCAGCAAGGCAAAAATAAGTGATAGCAATAGTGGGGAAATTCTCAGAAGTAAAAAGCAGAAAAGAAAAAAAAAAACCCTGGTGTACAAAAAGCCTTTCCAGCATGTCTCCAGTTTTGTTTCTCGTTGACACACTATTCTTGTTCTGAGCTGACAGCTGCAGTCCAGCCTTTGTCAGGTAATTAATCTGGGTAGTTCACTTCCACAGGTGAGTAGCAGGTTGGCGCAGTCTCCTCTAGCAGCGGTTTGTGGGTTTGTTTTTTCTTTTCTCTTTTCAGAGCAGTGTGGGTATGAAAGCGTGCAGGTCTGTGTGTATGAATATGGCACACAACACACTGATCTGGCCAGCCATTTGCTCCTTTCTCACTGCAGAGTTGTATGCTGCAGGTCTAACTCCTGTGCTTTGCAAGGTGAATGGAAGGAAACCTCAGACAGGAATGTAAAAGGATCAGACTTGCTTTCATTGATTACAACTGACAAAACATCAAAAACCCCTGGGTTTCTCTGCAAGCCTGAGCACCGCTGGTCTGATTCGCACAACAATGTCTGTGTATGTTTAGAAATGAAAGTGATTAAAAACAAGAGAAAGAGGCTACGAGAGACAGAGAGAAAAGTCATATCTCTTGGCAGGGAAATGGTGGGTGATCTACTCAATTTTAACATTTAGTTAATTGTGAAGTAATGCAGTAATAATAACATGCAAGCACATTTTCTTTTATGCAATGCAGACAGTGCGCTGCAAGGTCACTGAGCTGGGAAACATGATTCTGTGGGTCTAGTGTCAGTACCAAGGTATCCTTTCACCAAAGCCATACACCTTCAAGCCCTCTCTGAGCATCACAAAGCCACTTTCCTCTTTTTGATGGTTTCTCACCACTCCCACATTGTGCCCCAAGATATCTGTCTTGACAAATGGTTGGGTAATACATGGCTGGACAACACAATTGTATCTCAGTCTCTCTGTCCCCCATGGCCAACACAGGCTTGCTTTATGTCTTCTTTCTTAAATTCCTTCTCCCTTAGATTGATTCTTCCTTGTTTTTATAATCCAGCATGTTCTTAAAACCTAACCTGCACATTAGACTGATATTAGACATTAACCTGATATTAGACTGTTTTAGCTGAGTCCTAGGGTACCACACCCCTCTGTTGCCATGGGCAATCAAGAGGTGGTTCAGTTCAGATTGTGCTGTGAGAGGATGCAATTTATGTCACAAATGTTTGTCTCCTTGATTAGTAATACAAACAGTGTGATGAACTGTAGCATGTCTCTGTCAAAGACAGCAAGATTTAGTCTGGAGGGGCAGAGTGCCCTGATGGAAGGGCAGTGCAATGATCCCTAGGGAGAAGGCTATCCTGGGACAAACTTGTTAGGAGAGGAGGATTTAGAAAACTGAGCATTCTACACCTTTCTTGAATGTTTGGGGTTGTTATCTCGAGGTGTGCATTCATGAGCTATCCTCATAGCCAGGGGTCAGTCCCCAGAGTCATGCAAGACCCCCGAGTGATGGCCATATTTTGGTCATCTCTTCCCACAAGAGATTATTTCCTCACTGACTGCAGGAAGAGTCCTGATCTACTGGCTCAGCAGGAGATTAAATTTGTTGTCTACCCCTTCAGTTTGAGTGCTGCAGTAATATTGAATAGGTACCAGTAGTAAGAGATCAGAATAAAGTGATCTCCTTACACCTGGAAATGGAATAAAATCCCCCCACCTACACAGCATTTAGCTCTACATTCATCACATTGCCATCTTTTGTAGNTGCCATTTTATATATATTAAGGTGGTTAAGGAGGCTTTTTATAGATGACATTTCCATCACATCTCAGCAAATGTTTTGCTAAAATCTATGCTGTGTATCATGTATTTTATGGTTTCTTTAGCACATATAGAGTTTAACTGTTGGCAGACTAACACCAGCTTCTAACAGAGATGAAGCAGTGTTACCATTTCTCTATAACTAAACTTTCACATCTCAGACTTTACTATTTGTTTTTTGTCCTTAATATTTTTTGTCTAGCTAGATCTGAAAAAACCTTCAAAAAGAACTCTAATCAAAGAGGTACAGAGAAGTTTTTCAAGGCAAGGATGATGGCAGACCTCTCATGGGACAACTAGGAGCCTTGAGGGAAATTATTGTCATTGCAAAGTATATTGCCATACCACAGAAAAGGACAAAACATGAGCTTCCCTTGTGTTTTTTAAGTATCAGGCTTGCAAAGGGAGATGGTTGGAGGTCTTTGAAGAGCTCATTCTCACTCTGCAGGCACAAATGAAATGTAAGGTTGTCCTTTTATGTTATGAGATACCAAAGATGCTTAACACCTAATGCTTTTTGGTAGAGACATGACAAACCAGCACAGAAGCTGCAATCACTTTGTTGAAACAGCTGTGGAACTCCGGTGCCTCAGTTTCTCTACATGCATTCCTCTGCCTGCAGCTCCCCGAGGATCAGCTCTCTCATGGCCTAAGTAAGTGATCTCTGGGGCAAAGCAAAGCATTGCAGTTACAGTGTTGGCATGTCAGCAACATGGGCCAGGTCATCAAAGAGACAAAACAAACATTTACTTCCTTTGCAGGTGTAATTAAGCTATGAAACCAGTAATACATATTCAGGATCAATGGGAGATGACCCCCCAAACATGTTGTCCTATCTGTGTCCTCATGGGTTAAGATAAATGGTCTATGGTGCTAATTTTGCCTTCTTGGTTGCTCTACAAGGAAAGCAGAGGACTGCACGGGCTGTCAACACCTTACAGGAGAGGGGACAACCACTTTTCACTATGCAGCTCCAGCAGCAGCCACTGGCTTTGTGTACTGGCTGCTAGAAAATCATCATCCATGAGCTCTCCAGGGAGTTCCAGAGCTGTCCTACCAGAGATACAGGAGACTTTGACCAGATGTCACTGGTCAGAGACAGCCCCTCAGCAACAGTGTTTGGGCATGGGGCTCCATCACAGCCAGCAACACCAGTGCCATTGAGGACTTCTTGTTTTAAGGAGAAAATGGGTTTCTTGGCCTTAAGGAGACTGTGGGCTTGTTTGCATTCTGGTTTAGTGCCTGGCAAGAGTGTTTTTGCAGCTTGCAGCAGCTTCACAGACATACATGGAAGTGTCAAAGGCCCGGTTGGATGGGGCCTGGTTTGTGGGTGGCATCCCTGCTTATGACAAGAGGGTTGGAACTGGGTGAACTTTAAGGTCTCTTCCAACCCAAACTATTCTATGTTTCTGAAAGAGCCCTCTTTGCTAGATCTCTCCTGCAGTGTGTTTCCTGCTGTCTCCAGCTGCATCCTTCATAACTGGGATAACCATGGTTGTGGATGGTGGCCAGAGTTTGTACGGCCATGGCCTAGAAATACCTGGTAAGAAGTGGGCTACAAAATAATGCCCTTCAAGTGATCAAAGTTGTGCAATGGGAGGACACAAAAGTAAAATGCCTAGTTTCTCAATTAGCTAAGTAAATTCTTCTATTTGTTTTCCTCAGATCATGACAGATGGCCCTCCCCACCAGAAGGAAAAANATCTATTGAGATTTTTACCTTTGCTTAAGAAGGCTTTGGTTTAGACTTCCTGTGTCTTTAAAAATTGAACACTTCTGCTATTTTTATGAGTTCAGCTTTTTATGCAAAGCTTTTAAAATTTTTTCTTGTGCATTTTATTTCATTTTACAGCAGTAGAAATTTGGAATAGCTCGTGGCTATCAGTGATGCTTACCAATACATTTTTTCAGGCCAACTAGAATTGATAAATACCTGTAGCATGTCTTTTGCTAACTAATACTATTTCTAAAAATCTCAATGACTAAAAATCAGTGACTCAGAACTTACTGCAGGGGATTGCAAATAGCAGCTCTCAATTACAGATTGCAGAGAGACTATAAACCACCAGATGAAACAAGGGGTGGGGTATTGAAACTGACTCACTCAAGAAAAGACTTCACAAATGCCTCTTGAAAAAAGCAAGAGATGACAGCCAATAATCCTTGTCCCTTAACTTTCCTTACAGATTTTTGTCTTCTTCCTTATGCACATGCTTGTTTACTATTCTTTTTCCTCTACAGATTTTTACTACTCCTTCTGAATAACACTGATACTCTTTACAAAGGTTTATCTTGTTACCACACACAAACTCCTTCCCCTCTTACTCTCCAGATTAGTTTTTTTCATTTCTTTTTCCTCCTGCTACCATTTCTAGTCTGCTTGGAGTGGAGGAGGATCTTGAGCATTACAGATACATGGGAAAGAGGGGAATATTGTGATGCTGGATCTGGGTGGTACAACCTGGTGTTGGACAGAGACAGGAGTCTGCCACACATGGAGTCATGGATGATTCTCAGAGCACACACTGGAGAATGTGATCATTCCTGTTATCAGGCACAAGACATTTCCAAGCAGATTGATATCATGGAATATATGATGCTGGTCCTCAGAGGAGGTAATCCTGTTAGCCCTGGTTTTGGATCAGGAATTGGATGAGGAGGGACAGCATGTAACAGGAATTAAGCTCATTTCCTTCAGTGACTTTTCAGCTTTACCCCAGTTTCAGAGCCTGCTCACAGTTCCTCACCACCACCCATTGGTGAGCAGAAAAATAGACCAACAGCACGAAAGTCCTTGGCTCCCTTTTCATTTAATTTTTTTAATGCTAGAGAAAGCTGGTTAGGACCTAGGAAATCACTGCTCTGTAGTTTACAAAAATTGGAAAATCCTCCCTATCATCCTTTTTGTGGGACACAAGGAAAAGCTTTCAATCATATTTGAAAATTAATAAGAAAGGAAAGTCCTGAAGTCCAAGATAAGTGATGTGTATGTTGGTTAGATAGATGGATGGAAGGAAAGGGGCTTCTTTGCTGAGATGTGCTGCAAAAAACAGGTATTAAGATTGCACAACTTTACCAATTTTACTTTGTTTTTAGCTCCCTAAGACTCTCCTTTTACTTTGCCCTGAGGAGTGCTTAGCTGAGGAGCAGAAGGGGCTGCTGTACCAACTGCAGAGTGAATCAAGATGCTCAGAGTCCCAGTATGGACATTCCAATTGCACGGGCAGATGGGTGCACATGTGCAAATACCACGAGTTTGGCAGCAGCTGGGAAATGCCCTGCTCTGCTGCATGGATCCTCTTGGACCTGCAGGCACATCCCACTCCATGGGCACTCTCTCCCACCCCTTCCCACCTCCTGGGCACACACCATGGCTGGCTGAGCGCGAAGCAGCCGGGTGTCACCTCTGCCAGGGCCAGCATTCCCAGTGCCTCCCAGCAAGCCATACATCATCAAATATTGACACAGCTCCACTAGACTGCCACTGCTGACATTTAATGTATAGCTTCAGGTGCTCTTGCTTTAATTCTAAAGGGTCAGTGAGGGATCGAAGGAAATGCATTTGTCCTGTCAATGTGCTTGAAATGGCCAGGGGGGAACGACAGGGCTGCCAAATTCTCACCAGCTCTTTCCTTGGCATCACCCAGTTAAGAGGATGGAGGCCAGGATTTTAGTCAGCAAGTGAATACTGCTGCCTGCCCTCCAACATTTCAAATATTTATCATGTTAAATATCAACTTAGAGGATATTGCGTTCATTTAAACTTTTCACGTTCCAATGATTTTTTATTATTTCTATGGACCAAAATAAATGAAGAAAATGTTTCAGACTATACATGAAAGCATGTAAAAATCAGTAACTGGATTTTAAAAGATCTAGACTGTCTTGAATACATTCATTTTTCAAACATTTTTCTCTGATCTTTAAATAGCTTTTCTTGGAGCATAACATTTTTTTTTAAAAGTCAAATACAGAGCATTAAGGGTATAATTACCATTTTAATTATAACTCAATCATCCTATCTACTTTGCATAGAAATTACAGCTTTTATGTCAGGATTTTGGGTACTCACAAACATTCAGGAGTAATTAATGCTCCTGAAAGAGATGTTCACTGTATATGAACTTTACTTTGCAGCACTTACTTCCATAGGCTACATTCAGAATGTGTAAATATACTGAACTTTATATTCATGATTTTCAAGCAAAAAAAATCTTTCTACATAAATATCTGTAAAGCTAAGACAAAAAAATCAAAACTTGCCAATCTTGAAAACCAAATATATGTCTCCCTCTTCAAATCTGATCCATTCATGTAAATATGGCCAGATGAAATTCAAGTGGCAGCAATGAAAAAATTCCCTCCAATCACTCACTGACTAGACTCAAGGAACATTTCTGATAATTTTACAAATATTTCTGGAAGGTATTTAAAATTGAAAATTTTATTTTCAGACAGCTCTAAGATCTATTTTTCCTGTTTGAAATTTTATTTAAAAAAACTTGTTTTAAAAGATTTATTTTAGAAAATGAGTTTGCCTCACCAATTTGCTGGCTGTATCCTTCTGCATTTACAAGCATATGTATGGGTGTAGGTGTGCACGTGAAATTAAGCAAAATCAATTACAACAAAGCTGCTTTTCATATGGTTAACACCACAATATCAGAATTAAACTACTGCTCCCTTTCAGCGCCAAAACAGAAAGTAAAGTATTTTATGACTATAAATACATGGAAATAAAATGATCCTCCATTTACAATTGGGCACTGTTTCTTCCTTTACTGACTTTTTGTCCATTCCACATGTCACAAAAGACTATTCCGTGTTTTTGTATCATTCTCCACATATTTTTTTTTGCAATGTGCTGAAGTAGAAGATACCTTTTTTCTTTCCTTTAAAAGCATGGTAAAGCTATACAAATTTTACAGAGGAGTCTCACAGAACATGTCCTCTGTCTTTGTTTGGACATTAACGTTATCATAACTCTTTAACATTTCTGGCTCAAGTATTTTAGGGGAGAAAATACTATTTTCCCAAGAACAAAGCTCTGGCTCAAGCTGCAGTGCTTCATCCCCCAGGAGTCGCTGTCTGTGTAGTGCAGTGGGCTCTTCTGCACGAGGAATTGCTTTTGCCTTCAGTGAAAGCTTTGCATGAAAGCCCAGGCCAAATCAAACCCGCTGTCTGGGAAGTGCTGCAGGATCTGGAGGGAAGATTCATGATGCTTATTATCAGCTGGCACTTAAGACAGATGTCTCACACTCTCAATTGTGCAGCTACAAGTAGGTTACACCTGAAATTCATGTGATTAAAGCATTTATGCCAAATCACATTGGGCATTCTGCATATACATATGTGTAAATAGCTCAGAATTTTTTGATGGATGAATGAAAAATATTTTATTATACCCATCAATGGTATAAAGTGAAGGTGAATAGCTTTCACACTTGGGCTGTTCTGTGTTCTTGACAGTTTTGCAAACAGCCCTCTCAATCTCTCTCTGTCCCTAATCTTTGCCAGATAAAACTAGGATCCTGAAGTAATTTTAATGCTGGTATCTGAAAAGAAAAGAAAAAGAAAGGAGATGTGAAATGGGAGGCAGAAAACTGATTTTATCAGAATCATCCAGCTGGCCTGAGTTGGAGTTGACCTGCACATTGTGTAGTCACTTACCCCAAGGCTACAGAATTTCATACTGCCTGGCGCCAGGGAAGAATTCAGAAATGTCTAAACCCATTGATTTCCTATCAACTTGAGTCTTGTCCACACAGAAAACTTGCACCTGCTGAATTTAAATCAGCTGTTCGTTTCTGTATGAAGCTAAACTAGTGTACGGCCGTGTGTGGCTGTGTTATTGTCATGTACTTACAAACCAGTGGGGAGACAGGAGTGGGAGCTCTCTTCTCCCCTCCCCTTCTCATTTTTTAAGTAAGAGTCAATCATAATTTCACCTTCAGGCTCTGGAAAGCAGAAATTGGGCTGACAGGCTCAGTTATCCTAGAGGATGACTCCAGTTACGCTGCTGGGCAGGTTTCTGTGTGTTTGAGCATTAGAGTGAGAGGTGAAGCAGAGCTCGCTGCCCAGTGGAGCTCTCCCAGGGCACAGGGACTGGGCAAAACTCTCTCCTGTCCCCTCCTGTCCCTGCATACAGACACTGCTGATCAGCACACCATGGGCAACAGGAAAAAGCTAGACTAAATCCAGATGGCTTACACCATCCAACACAGCCTTAGCTAGTGCATTCTGCTCAGTAAGGCAGAGGCACAGACTGAGCCAGAGCCCTGGCAGAGCCTGTCCAACCTGTATTCCTGTCCTGGTGGGAGAGGGCTGGGCTGGAGCCTGGTTTAGCTGGTGTTTGTAGTAGGAGCCTGCTCCTGCCTGCTGCCAGGGCCCTCACACACACTTCCATGGTGGAATTCAGCCAGGACCTGCTGGGCACAGGGACACAGAGGGGACTGCAGCCCCCCTCAGTTGCCACAGAGCTGCTGGGCAAATGCTGAACTCTGTAGGAAATAGGCTCAAAGCACATTTTTCCTCCCTGGAGCTACTCGGTGTGGGCCATACCATGAGCAGGATTGATGGTCAGGCCTCCTCCTCCAGAGCCAGCCATGCTGGCTGGAGAGGTCCCCAGCAGCTCCACAGCAGTGCCAGCTCTGCTGGCAACAGGACCAGTCCTTGTCCCAAAGCACAGGCTTCAGTCACCTCCACTGTGGGCACTTAGAGCACCTCTGCTGTGGGTCTCAGCAGGAACAAGATGTGTTTGCTTTTCTCCTCTTTGAGTGGTCCCTGTTTTGTTAATCTGTTGTGCCCTACTGAGTTTAAAGTAGGTAGATCTGCTCATCTGCATTACAAGTCTGCTGCTGATCTCCTAATGAAAAAAAACACTTTGCAGTGAGTCTCTGGAGTACCGGGGCACCTGAGTTTTTGTATTGTGTTTATAAAGTTTCTGAATATTCATAGCTTATCAAAAAATACGTCCTTTTCTAGATATATTAAGACATTCATCTTAATGGGTTGATTGTGATCATTCAGACCTATAGTAATTCCCCATGAAAATTTAGGAAAGTCTCAGCTTCAAACTGAGCTCTAGGTTCTTTGCTACAGGAATGAAAGAGCAATTCTAGAAAACATTTGAAATAATTAATTTTTGTTTTTATGTCATTTGAAAATTTTAAAAGGTCCCCACTAAGCCCTCAAAGTGCATTAAAAAATGTTTTCCCTGAAACAAGTATGGACTGCAAATGAACCCTGGTCTCAAGAGTCATGTGGAAAACAGGATTTATAGTGAAAATACTAGGTCAGCATAAACAATAATGGTACTGTAATGATGCTGAGGGCTGGATTGGTTCTTCCAGTTTGTTTCTAATAGAAAGAAAAAAAGGAAGCTTATATTCTTACCTAGAGAAAAATGACCATAGAACAAGCAATAATTCCTGCATTCTGTTTTGGTAATACCTTCAATTTAACAACTGTCTGTGAGAAGGAGTTTCTCACAATGAGTTATTTAGTCACTGTGCCATCTAGGGTATAACTGTCATTCTGAAGGAAACATCCGTGTTATGATTTGCTGTCAGTCTGTTGTACACTGTAAGTCCATTCATTTTTCCCCCTAACAGGTGAAGATAATGATATGATACACAGTAAAAGATAGATGATAAAAACAATTCTTTAAGGAAAAAAAAAATACAGACAGAAGGGGTTTGGCAGGAAAATATAAAATGTTCCATTCTTCCTTTTAAAGTACTATAATAAAACATGTCTGAAGTGAAGTACAGATAACAAAACAGCAGAGCATGGGTCTGCAATCCCAGCATGATATCGCATAAGGAGCAATCATGAAGCATTCCCATCACAGTTGCCTGTCACACATTATTAACAAGAGTGTTTAGGACTACTGAATAACCATGATCCCCTTACAAAAAAGGCACTGTATTTTTATCAGTTGCATTTGACTTGACAGTATCATGAGTAATTTCAAACCCAAAGATTTTAAAGTCAGAGAGGGCTGTTTTGTTCTCCTCATCCAGCTTCCAGCACAGCACTGACCATGGAAGTGTTGTCATGTTTAAAGTAGCTAAGTAACATGCTGCTGAGAGGAAAACCAAATCAAAAATACCCTGCTCTATCCTGCTCCTGCTCATGGCAACTGACAGAGCTTCCTGAAGACTAGAGAAGAGCAAATGTCACTCCTGTCTTCAAGAAGGACAAGAAGGAAGAACCTGGGAACTGCAAGCCTTGCAGTCTCACATCAACCCCCAAGAAGGTGGTGGACAAAATCCTCCTCCAAAATTTTTCCAAACAAAAAGGACAAGAAGGAGACTGAGGAACAGTATACACTGATTTATGAAAGGGCAATTAAGCTTGAGAGACCCTGATAGCCTTCTATAATGAAGTGACTGGCTTGGTGGATGAGGGGAGAGTAGTGGATTGCCTTGGCTTTATTAAAGCCTTTGACACCATCTCCCACTGCACTATAATGCACAAGCTGACTGTGTATTGGTTAGGTGGCAGTGAATTGGATTGAAAATTGGCTGAAAGCCTGGGACCACAGGGGTAGGAACAGTGCCACAAAGGCTACTTGTAGGCATGTCATTAATGGTGTACCTAAAGGTGAACACTAGGTCCAGTGCTTTTAACCTCTTCCTAAGTCATGTGGATGATGGGGCAGTGTGCCCTCAGCAAGTCTGCTGGTGATGTAAATTTAGGGATGGTGGCTGATGCATCAGAGGGCCATGCTGCCATCCAGAGGGATGGAGGCTCAACAGGCTGGAGAAATGGGCTGACAAGGACCTCATGAATTTCTCAAGGACATATGTCAAGTCCTGCTTGTGTGGAACAACAGCCCCAGGTACCCAGATGGACTGGGGGCTGACCAGATGAAGAGAAGATTTGTTGAAAAGAACCTTGGTGTCCTGGTGGATAACAAGCTGCCCATGAGCCAGAAGTGTGACTTCATGACAAAGAAGGCAAACAGCCTCCAAAGCTGCACTAGAAAGAGCACTGCCAGCAGTGCAGGGAGATGATCCTCTCCTCTGCTCAGCACTGGTAAGGCACACTGGGAGTGCTGGGGCTGGTGCTGGGCCTCCCAGTAAAGGACAGAGATGGATATACTGGACTGAGGCTGACAAAGGACCATGATCAAGAGACTGGAGCATCTCTCATAGGAGGAGATGCTGCAAGAGATGGATTGTCCAGTCTGGAGAAGAGAAGGCTCAGTGGGGTATCATTAATGAACAGAACTACCTGATGGAAGGGAATGAAGGGCCAGACTCTTCTTGGTAGTGCCCAGAGGCAGGACGAGAGGCAATGGCCCCAAATAAAACCTTAAACTCAATCTGACTCTAAGAAGGCTGCACAGAGAAGTTGTGGAGCCTCCATCTGTTGTAACACTCAAAACCACAAGTGGACATGAGCCTGGACAACTGCTGTACTTGGTCGTGCTTGGGCAGGGACTGGACTAGATGATCTCCAGAGATTCCTTCCAACCTCAGCTATTCTGTGATCCCATTCATCAAAACCTTTTATAACCAACTTCATACTTCCAATGAATTCCATAATTAGTGTCATTAGTGATCATATTTCCTTTTTTGAAAAATTTGAATCTTCCAATAGCAATCAGGGAGAAAAGAAAGCTAAAATTAATAGAACAATCCCAGGCTGCATCACCAATATGCAAAGTGCTATATTTAGAGCTATACTAAGCTCTGTGCCTACGTTTCCTGTTGACAATATCCCTTTAAATTAAAAAAAGCAAAACTAGCTGGTGACACAGCCAGCTACTTTTTTTGTCACCCTCTCTTTAGGCTACTCAGAGATATCTGCATTGACATTAAAAAGCCATTATAAGCAATTTAAACTCTGAATTGATCCTGACACATACATTCAAGTCTTCCTCGTATCTCCTTTCAATAGTTCTCAATTCAAACTGAGAACAAGCATCACCCTATAAACAGAAGAGATAATTATGCTTTATTGATTAGCCCCTCGATGTTTGAATGGAAACCAGGCGGCTTTCTAAGAACAGCCATCAATGTGGGTTTTAGGTTACACTATCTCAGCATTTTCTTGTACAAATATTCCCTAAGTGTAGTTTTTTAACATGGAACCTGTACCAAACAAAATTTTCCCACTAGCTTCAGTGAAAGCCATCATGTCCATGCAGATTTATAAATGGTGACTTTATGTACCTCCCACAGTTGTGTCCCTGTGCTACTGCAATAGGTTTACCCTGGCAGGCAGCTCAGTCACACACAGCTGCCTCCTTCCTCTCTCCCTCCTAGTTGGAGATGGAAGAGAATCAGAAGGGTAAAAGTGAGAAAATTCATGGCTTGAGTTGAAGACAGTGTATTTTGTCTAATATTAATGCCTTAACTCTTGACTTTTCCCCCTTCCTCCTTCTTCCCCAGGCTGTTATTGATGAGTATGATGCTACACAGTGTGGGACACCCCTTTGGTCAGTTGGTCAGCTGGCCTGACTGTGTCCCCTTCCAATTTCTTGTGCACCCCCAGCACTTTTGCTGGTAGGATGGGGTGAGAAGCAGAGAAGCCTTATGCTGGTGTAAGTCCTGCCCAGCCACAGGTAAGACATTGGTGTTTTATCAACATTGTTTTGCTCACAAATTTGAAACACAGCACCATAAAAGCTGCAATGAAGAAAATTAAGCCTATCCCAGCCAAAAGCAGACACCCACTCATTTTCCTCCTAACACTGGCTCATTCATCTCATGATACATGGCTCACAACCCCATGTATCATGAGATAACCTCATAACCCCACAGATGCATTGTGGACTTCCCCCTTTCCCTAACAAACTGCAACCCCCTTCACAGCTGCCAAATGCAACAAGTACTCCTGTTTAATCCAGTGTCAACATTGATTGGCTTCAATTTTGCTAAATAAGGATTTTAACACCTGCCCCATCTATCCTATAACAAATGTACCACAGCAGATTCATCAATGGACATCTGACTAAGGATATTTCCAGTTTACAGCTGAACTTCTAATCAACCATTTCTCAACCTTTCTGCCTCTTGCTAATAAAGCCTGTCAGCAATCAAAACTAGGTATGTTAGAAAAAAAGGATAATGTAACCATTCTGAGTTTATTTCATTGTCTGAGAAAAGGAGAAATAGCTTTGTTATGATCACTGACAATCTTTTGAACTGGCAACACCCTGCATTGAGAAACAGTGAAATTGTTCACAGCTGTTACTACAACACATTGAAACTCTGATGATCACTTTCAGGTTACCTAGACAGGTACAAATAAAAGAAGCACAGTTTTTTTTCTCTTGCCTGCTCCCTTGGCCCCATCAAGCAAGCACTGAGATGACTGCTCTCATATTTGCACTTTCAGGTTTTGTCCTGGACCAACATATGGGCTCAGCCTCTCTATCCACCAGGAATTCATCACCCTCTGTGGTTCTTCAGGCTCAAATTAAACATTACTTCTGAAAAAGAGAGTGCATAGGCCCCCTGCACTAAGAAGAGAAGAAACAAGACAAAATGGAGATACTATCATGTCTCCGTATGTCTTGCCATCATGCTGCCTGGCTTACTTGCTGCTGCCTTGGGGGTGACTGCATTGCCCCCTGTGCAGGACAAGTTTGGGTTGCACTTGCTCCTTCAAAATCCCTATTTTTAAACTGTATATATGAATGAATGCCTTGAGATATCTTAAGCTATCAAATACAGTTGAACAGTCTCGAGGATTGCTAAGAGCAGCAAAAAGCTGATCACAGAAAACTAATTTGGAAAGCAGCCTGAAAACATGCACAGAAATCTCTTTTGCAGAATATTCACATCACATGAATGGCTGCTATCATGAAGGGAGATAAAAAGAGGGGAAACTTCTCTGACTGCTTCATTGACCCTTCTAGATTCTGCACTGCAGTTGCTGCAAAAAATGTACAGAAAAATGTGCAAAAATATTTAGCTGATAGCCCCATACCCTAAACGAACCACAGAGTTCCCATGTACATCATTAAACTCACATAAAGAAGCCTAACTTTGGAGTTGCATAGCAAATGGTCCCTCTGCAATTGTTTTTAGTTATTTTAAAAGCTTTCTGTTCATGTAATACAAGATTAAAAAAAGAGAACATTTTGTTGCACCTAGAATTATCCCACTGACTAAATGTATGAAAAAGCTGTGATATACAGGGCACATTTTCCCCAGTGATAAAATAAGAATGACCTCTGTGACTTCATTTAGGTTCCAGCTCTCCTGAGTTACGAGCCACTCCTTGCTTATAAGGTATATCCCATATCTCACTCAAACCCTCAGTGGACCACAAAACTCCCTTCCAGAAAAAATTATGCTTCCCTCAGTCTGTGGAGGATTACCCATGTCAGGCAAAGTTATATTATTGTTTTTAGTGCTGCTAGGAATTACTTGCAGGATGTTTCAGCTCATTACCTCAAGTTTTCATCAGCTGTTTTCCGAGCGTGGTAACCTTTGTGATGCAGGTACTGTATATATCTACAGTATTGATTCTGCTTCTCCTGCTACACTACATGCAATACATGTAAACAGAAGAGTGTTTCACTACCAGCTGGTAAGGTGCAAAATGGTAGCTGATCTTGCAGCTACAAAACACAGATAAAACCTCGAAGTAATCAGCTGAACTGTCATGGAACTAATTCCATGATATAGTGGAAGCAATTATTTGCACTTATGTGTCTTATTGGAAAATACAATCAGTGCTAAACCAATCCTGTTAGTGTTGTCAAGGACACATTTAGCTCCAAATGCTCCCCTTTTAATCAGTAACCGGTTATTAATTAATTAGGCAGTGATCATGTTGCTTTTCATACATGTGTATTATTATTGCACTCGATATTGTGCCTCTGCACCGATCGCTGTTAATTTGCAGCAAGTGCAATTGTGTTAATGTGCTCTAATGCCAGCTATTATCACAAGGATGGGGCAGCTGACATTTAACCTAAAATCACACTGAATTGTTCTCACAGCTGCCTCCTTGCAGCTCCAGCCTGCTGCTGCCTGCCTGGAGTGTGCTGGGAGAGAGGAGATCTCTCCTGATAAAGGGAGTGTCAGAAAATGGGAACCAGCAGAGCTGGGAAGGGAAATAAGCCTGAGCACTTTGGGAGCACCTGCGAGCCTGTGCCCTGGCAGGGGCAGAGCTGCCCACTTCCTGCCTGCAGCCAGATTGCTGCCTGACACCAGCAGGGAGAGAGGCAGGTAAGCAGAATATGCAGCAAGTGGAGGGTGTCTGACAGCTCCTGCTTGTCAGCTGTGCTTCAGGGAAAGATGCAGTCTCTCTTTGGTCACAGCTCTGCAAAATCATCAGTTTTAATGGCAGGGGTGAGGCTGCCCGTGGAGAGCAATTTGTTCACAGCTAATACAGAAGAAATCTTCTGTCCTCCTAGTATTAGTGGTGCTTAGTTATGCTTACTAAATAATGTATTTTTTCAGATTTTTCTTCCGGTCTGAAAGCTTTAAGCAGGACCTGATACCAGCTGTGTCAAGAGAGAAACAAATACTAGTAGAAGCCAGAATTTATCTGAATTGCATTTAATAGAGGCCAGAAGCAGTGAGCTAAGGATATTCAGCTGAAGCAGTTCAGTCAGAGATAGCTCAACTTTTTAGTGTGCTTATTTAAATAGAGAGGCCTGAACTGGAGATTAGCTATTTATCAGTTGCAGGATGGAATAAGAAAGAGCTGCAACATATTTCAGCCTAAGTTTTATTTGCTATAAATCCACAGGTTCAAATTCTGCTCTGGTTTATGCCTGTGGGAATATGGAATAAAGGTATTATCTGCCCACATTGTTTTGTGGCTTCATCCCTATGTATTTCAGAGAAAATTTAGTTTATGTTGGTTCAGTTACTCACCATAATCTCCCAAACACAAAAAGGACTTTTGATATTTGCTATGGTAGCAGGTATATGTGCAAAAAATAAGCTCCCAGAATACAGTACATGGCATAGGTAGCAAAACACAGCTCAAATTACTGTCAAAGAATTTCCCTATGCATGCCTTTGCAAGGATTTCAGTTCAAGACTGTGCTGTAACTTCAACAGCTTCCTTTCCACACTTCTGGTTTTTGCTTGATTTTCACCAAGGGGCTAAATTCCACCCCTCACTCCATAAAAACTGTTCCCAGGTCCTCAAGGGAATAATTTCTGTATTATAAGCCTCTATTCCTGACTCCAGCAAGTGCCCTGATATCTGCAGCTGGGAGCAGCCCTGCTCCTGCACAGTGGATAACACAGCCTGGCAGAGGCAAGTGGCCTGTGCTGATCCCCTGTTGGCATCTCATGGTTTGAAAGGGAGGAGGAAAATCCAACTGCTGCTAACCAATACAGTAGGAGTGCTTAGTTTGTTTGGATCAATTTCTGTCAAAGGCAGCCTGGAAGCTTTTGTTTCCCCTTTTTTTGTTCTTTATTTATTTATTATTTTTTCCCCCTCCCACTTTTCTTTGCAAAGTTTCTTTCTCTCCCCCTGCTCAGTTCAGCCTCATTGGCTGGTTTATCTGGTGACCTCTTGTTATCAAAGGCTCCCCAACAGATTCCTTGGATTTGCACAAGTTGCTCCTGGTCTGCCACAGGGCAGCTTTGCTCAGATATCTGCCAGATTTTAGCTCTGTTACATGGCAAGGATGTTAGTCTGCCTGTAAAGACTATCTAGTTTGGCTTACTTGATTGATTTTTGTTATATAAAGGAGAATGCTATTTTTTTAACTTTTTTTTTCCTTTTGGAGAGAGGAGGGCTTAAGATCTCTCTAAGTTCACAAATGTCTAAGAAGCGATGCAGGCAAAGATATAAATTTAGGTTCCTGCCTATTCATAAGGGGANAATCTTTCCATGACAGTTCATATGGTAGTATTTTGTGGCTTTGTTTGAACATATTTTTTGGTGAATTTGAGTAAAAGAAATTATTTAGAAAAAGAAAAAAATTTTTAAGATGCCTTGCTCTTCTCTCTAGTTAATAGTTAGCACCAGGTGGAAGGGAAATACAGTCCACAGACTCCTCCAGACATGCTGAGATACTTGCCAGAGTAAATGTTGATAGTTTAGGCTATGCCTAAACCATCAGAGAGCCATGAATTATGATCAGCAGGAATTTGCTGCAGCACTGAAGGTGCATNATAATGTATTTTTTCAGATTTTTCTTCCGGTCTGAAAGCTTTAAGCAGGACCTGATACCAGCTGTGTCAAGAGAGAAACAAATACTAGTAGAAGCCAGAATTTATCTGAATTGCATTTAATAGAGGCCAGAAGCAGTGAGCTAAGGATATTCAGCTGAAGCAGTTCAGTCAGAGATAGCTCAACTTTTTAGTGTGCTTATTTAAATAGAGAGGCCTGAACTGGAGATTAGCTATTTATCAGTTGCAGGATGGAATAAGAAACAGCTGCAACATATTTCAGCCTAAGTTTTATTTGCTATAAATCCACAGGTTCAAATTCTGCTCTGGTTTATGCCTGTGGGAATATGGAATAAAGGTATTATCTGCCCACATTGTTTTGTGGCTTCATCCCTATGTATTTCAGAGAAAATTTAGTTTATGTTGGTTCAGTTACTCACCATAATCTCCCAACCACAAAAAGGACTTTTGATATTTGCTATGGTAGCAGGTATATGTGCAAAAAATAAGCTCCCAGAATACAGTACATGGCATAGGTAGCAAAACACAGCTCAAATTACTGTCAAAGAATTTCCCTATGTATGCCTTTGCAAGGATTTCACTTCAAGACTGTGCTGTAACTTCAACAGCTTCCTTTCCACACTTCTGGTTTTTGCTTGATTTTCACCAAGGGGCTAAATTCCACCCCTCACTCCATAAAAACTGTTCCCAGGTCCTCAAGGGAATAATTTCTGTATTATAAGCCTCTATTCCTGACTCCAGCAAGTGCCCTGATATCTGCAGCTGGGAGCAGCCCTGCTCCTGCACAGTGGATAACACAGCCTGGCAGAGGCAAGTGGCCTGTGCTGATCCCCTGTTGGCATCTCATGGTTTGAAAGGGAGGAGGAAAATCCAACTGCTGCTAACCAATACAGTAGGAGTGCTTAGTTTGTTTGGATCAATTTCTGTCAAAGGCAGCCTGGAAGCTTTTGTTTCCCCTTTTTTTGTTCTTTATTTATTTATTATTTTTTCCCCCTCCCACTTTTCTTTGCAAAGTTTCTTTCTCTCCCCCTGCTCAGTTCAGCCTCATTGGCTGGTTTATCTGGTGACCTCTTGTTATCAAAGGCTCCCCAACAGATTCCTTGGATTTGCACAAGTTGCTCCTGGTCTGCCACAGGGCAGCTTTGCTCAGATATCTGCCAGATTTTAGCTCTGTTACATGGCAAGGATGTTAGTCTGCCTGTAAAGACTATCTAGTTTGGCTTACTTGATTGATTTTTGTTATATAAAGGAGAATGCTATTTTTTTAACTTTTTTTTTCCTTTTGGAGAGAGGAGGGCTTAAGATCTCTCTAAGTTCACAAATGTCTAAGAAGCGATGCAGGCAAAGATATAAATTTAGGTTCCTGCCTATTCATAAGGGGAAAAAGTTCAAAATATCTATATCAAAGGCTAGTAAATTTGAAAATCATGTTACTTTTTTCCCCCATGAATCTAGGATTTAAAAGGAAAAACTATGCACTGTAGCTTGTCAGTGTTTTGGGGAATGCTATTAATTTCTTTCCATCAGTGTTCTCCAGAGCATGGTGACAGCAGCAGCTTATCCCTCTTGTACTTTTATCTCTCTCAAAGTCAAAATATAAAATATGCAGCTGAAGGCTTTTGCCCTGCAAAAGCAGAGGGCATCTCCTATCAGTGGTATTATGATTGTGACCAAAAATGTCATACATTTAAATAAAGCAAAAAAAAAANCTCATGGCCCTGTACTGGTAATGTCCATGTAAATCCATACAGGAAAAGGTCCTGATTGGATTTAATTGAGCACTGAAGGGAGAACATGCAATGCCACAAAAGGCAGCATAATATGAGAGTGTTTTAATGCGTTGTCATTCCTTTCTGGGAATAGCCAAACTCTTGGGCAGAGTTGCAAGCTCAGTAATCCATAGGATCCATAGGAATCAATGTGCCATGGCTTTTTTAGGTTTTCTTTGGTAAGAGCTGATGACTGCCTTTAGCATCTATGAAGATGTTTTCCAGACTGGTGACCCTCATGGATAATTCCTCTTCTCTCCATGTGATTGTGTTATGAGCTGCTATAAACATTATTATTGGACACTCTTCTCATGCTGCTTTCCAAGCAGTGCCTGCTAACTTTTGGCTCAGACAACAGTTTTTACAGCTATGTGATATGTTTCTTTTTTTGTGCAAATTGCTGATACCCAGGCACAAAAACTTCAGTGTGTCCCTGATTTGTGTCTGTAGTGTGAATCAATCAGCACATCTGCCCCTCATTGCTGCCATAACCATGAGCCTTCAAGAAACTTGACTGCTGTCTTACCAACCACTGCTCCCTACTGTTTTTCTAACTTGCTTTTTTCTGCTCCATGTTGATGGTCACTGGCTTGGTTTGCAGAGGGTTTCTGTGCAGCTGGGTCAGGATTAAGCAAGCATTTTTGCTCCTCTCTTGGACACTGATTCTCTGCAAAGACCAGGACAACCAAGGCCTAGCAGTATCTTTGTGATGCTGCTCTGAGCTGTTCTCCATAGGATGGTACTCAAGAGTCATTAGGCACTGGGAGTTAGAATTACTTGTGTGCATTTCAAGGAGAGTAGAAGAAAAGAGGGGACTCATTCAGGAGTAATGAGTTTGTTCTCCAATATCCCTGTGAGGATTATTCCTTAAAAGTACAGGGCAGAGCTGATTTGGATAAGAACTAATTAGCAAACAAGAAATGAAGGCAGTGTAGCTGTCTCCACCCTCCCCACCAGACCTTGGGGACACACATTGTTCCTTGTGTTTAACCTATTAAAGCAATGACCCACATAAGAGGGAAAGGAGTTGATTATAATTATTTCTGTGAGCATTAATGCCCAGTTCATAGAAGATGACCCAAAAATAGGAACTCAAAAGAAGAGCACTCCACAGGAACAGAAAACCTAGAGATCATGGGATGCTTAGATTATTTTTCTGAAAAAACCAAACTGCATTCATTTTCTTAGTTGACTGTGCTTGTTCAGAGAATGTACTCTTTCCACCTTTAGTTTTTAAAGATGAACTGGATAAAGAGAGCAAGAAGAGACAGTACAAAAGAAATTGCAAATTAGCATGGCTTCAATAACACGGGCTCATTTGGATGACATCTCATTGTAGCACTGATTTTAAGGTACCATTGTGTGAATTCAGGTCTGATTATGGGGCTGGTGTCTGCAGCAGACATGATGACAAGTAGGTTAAGAGCAATCATGCTTAGGTATTTTCATATCAATTCCTACCCTGGTTCAGAAGACAAATAGGAAATAACTGCTCTCCTGGAAGTAGACTCTGACTTGTCAATTAGAAAACTAGAAGGCTGAAAAAGGAACATGGATTTGTTTAAATAAAATAATATTGCAGCATGAAAGATAGAGGAGAAAAGTTTAATGGATGCATTAATATTTTATATGTCTTATAATACAGTCTAAGAAGCTGATGGATATCATGAGACACAGACAATGGTAACTGCTTTCACTGAATAAAATGTGATGAATGGAGATGGATAATTTACCCACTTTTCCATGATTACAGGTGTTTATTTCCCTTTTCTATTTCTCATAAATTTGTAAAAATATTTTATCTTAACAAAAGTTCACATCATGCATCATGCATGTGCAAAAAGAAAAAAACCAACACCCTTGCTCTAAAGTTTTGCTCCCATTAAAAATCCAAACTCACTAGTAAGGTGTTCATATTAAGAGAGCACTATGTGAACAACAAAGGATTTTACTATCTCAAAGAACTTCAGCCACTTCTCTCTGGTTGTATAAATGTCTAAACACATAAATCATATTTTACATCCAGTATAACAAGTCCAAAGTCTGTTCTGTTCATTACTTCTCAGCAGTCCTAAGATTAAGCCCTAAATACTTTCCCCTTACTGAATTTTATGACCTGCATACTATTTTGTCTGTCTGTGTGTGTGTGTGTGTCTGTGTGTGTGCCTAATCATTTCACATAGCACTATGTGTGGACATTTTAGCTGAGAAAAAGGGACAGAAGGAATGTTGGTTTTCTCCATGACTACCACACATCCACTATTTAAAGGCTAGCATTTGAGAGAAAAATGAAATGGACAAAGATGTTCCCTTTTCAGTGGGAGGGAGTGGTCCCTCTGCTACGTGTGGCACTGGGGTTCTCAGCAGCATCTCTGGGGGGCTTTGAGCCACAGCCCTGCCAAGGTGCATAGGCATTTTGTGTTATCAGTTTTCTCTTCACAGGACAGTGGATCTGCCTGCCACAGGGCTGGCACAAGGACCACAAGAGGGAGGTAGTCATCGTAAAATAAATGCTAGGAGCTTGCCTCTGGTACTCTACATAGAAGGAAAATATTGCTTGAATAATTAAGGCTTCCTAGATGTGAACACAGATAAAAATAGAGAAAGAACGTGGTTTTGGCATGACTTTAACACTCCAGTTCAAACAGAAAAGGCTTTTCATGGAAGTCAACCAAAGAAAAATTCACTCTGGGTGCTTGTATTACAGCTCTATTTAGTGGAGCAGAATGATCATGGCTGTATTTAGTAGGTAATAATGAAGCATCATAAACAAAGTCAGGATGCAAGTCCAAGATTAAGTGGCAGCTTTAACAAGGTCCAGCTTGCTGGGAGCTTTTTGAAGTGTCCCTAGCTCACTTACAAAGCCAGAAAACAACAGAAGCAACTCTGACAGCTGCGAGAGTGTCTGGTTTAGAAGAAGGTTTTATGTCTGAATGACACCAGACTGGGATTCAGCTTTCATGTACTAACTAGGTCTGCTGGTAGCTGGAGCCCTAATCATTCTGCACAAACTGTCTCACCCTAATGAGCTGCACAAATAATAATTCTTCACAAATCAGATCCACACCATCAGCTTCATGGATAGACAAGGCTGGTTTATTGAGGTAAACAGCACAAGTCAGCAGAATCCACGCTGGGTCTCACTAGACATGTTTAATATGCAATCCAGAATCTGAAGGGAAGAAATCAAATGCTGTTTCTGTGGATGTGTGGATGGTATGGAGTATTTTCAATAACTAAAATGCTAAAGGAGCACCCAGCAGCCAAGTTAGATGGTTAAATCTGATTTACTCTACTCTGAATGCACTGCAATCACCATGGACCCTTACAGTCTTTATAAGGGACAATTAGAAACTTTTGATTTTCCTTTCTTTTAAGAGGAAGAAAAGGTTTGGATTGCTTGTAAAATTAAATTACATAGAAAAATACCTTTCAGCATTATAGATTTTCTTCCTTGAAGATATAACAATTATTTTTTTCACTTCTGTAAATTAAGATTGGCCATTCATTAACTAATTACCACGATTATTGCAGTTCTTCTAAGTATTATTAATTAGGTGAGTGGTACATTTAGAATTTAACATCTCATTTAGGAGAGTTTTGTTTAGCATACCTAATGCTCTGAAAGCCCTGAGCATGCTCTACATGACATAGGACTTAAAGAGGAGTACAGGGGAATCTTTTGGGGATTTGAGCTATCTGTGGCTGGGAGTTACACAGAACAGCAACTCAAGAGCAAAAGAGAGACGCAAGGAGTGTGGAGATGCATACACCAACTTCTTTCTGCAGCAGAGAACTGCAGGATTATTGGAGCCCAGCAGATGCAAAGTTATGTGTTGTTTTGCAGTGATGACTGGTTTTTATGTGCAACCCCTTAATGTGTCTACATATATGTGCTGATGCTGTGAGAGCAAGCAACTAGAGTCCTTCCTACCCTGTTAATTTATCTCCTGTAATTCCTTGCCATTCTGCATCTCTGTTTGATCTTGCACGGATTATATACATTAAACCAAATTAATTTCTTCATCTGAAACTCAAGCTGTAATCTCTCTGGGCAATAAATATCTTTTATATTGCTCTTGTATGAAAGGTGAGGAGGTGGTCCTTGTTACTCAGCTGTGAGCTGAGAAGTGACTAGAATCCAATTAGCAGCCAAGATAATAACAGTATCCAGTAAACTAATGCTGTGCCTCTAAATTGGTTATTTTGCCATTGTTTTGCTGAAGGAACTCTAATCCTATAAATTTCTTGATTGCCTGTAGCTCTGATTATAAAAGCAACTTTCCCCACCTACAGAGTAAGAAATAGATGGCTGAAAACCAAATGTTATTTGCATTGCAAAGGCATCTCTCTGGTCCCCACCATTTCTCTTTCTAGCATTCTCCTGTCAGGAGCTACACACACACCCCTATCAGCTGTTTCTCTTTGTGTAAGTGAAAACAGAGAAGTTTATAAAACTATGTACCTGCTCAGACAAAGCTCTTCACAGAAACCTGTTGGGACAGCTTCTCAAAGCTCAATGCCTGCTCCATGTGCTGCTGCTCTTCACACTGGAGTCAAATATATCACTGCCAACCTCAGTCCAGGGTTAACTGTGACATGGGCAAGAGGCCACAGTTGTTGGTGAAGGAGGATAGTGAGAGAAATAAAGTTAAGGAGGCAGGAACAACTGACACTGCATGGAAATGAACCAGCTTTGCAACACAGGGAAGCAGGTTTCTGGAGGGGAGTGAGTGAGAAATGTGGGGTATGTGGCTTTCCCTGGCATGGTGGCTGTTCTTCCCATGATGATGCCACCTTATCACCAAGGTGGCACTGAAGTTAACTGGCGGGAATCCTTGACTTGCTCAAAGTAAAGAATCACTGCAATGTGGGATCAAGGTTGCTTTAGGCTGCCGATGAAGCTTTTGGCAAATAGGGGATTTAAGTGGAACCAAAAGGTTAGCTGTATTTGCCAAAGAGAGAAATCCTGCTTCTTTTTGAGGATACACACACAAAACACAATGAGGTTTTGTTAAAATAAATAGACAACCACTGCTTCGGAGAGGCTGGATGTGAA
>WBNQ01072343.1:6836-19154 GCA_013401375.1 Spizella passerina
GCAGGGTGGCCAAAGGCAAGGATGGAATTGTTCTGGAAGCCCTGCATGGCTGAATCTTGGGCTGTCCATGACCAGCCCTGGGCAGGTCAGAGCTGCCCTAAAAACCTCTGGTACAAACAGCAGGGTGGGGCAGTGGGGGACAGCAAACTTTGGGTTTAGTTGCCTTGGGTGACATTTATCTGTATTTAAATATTTTAAGGGATGCTGGCTGGGTGCTTCTCCCCACTGTTGCACAGTCTCCAGCTTCAGGGTTGCAGTCCTGTAATTTGTATTTCTGCTTGTCAGACATGAGCCCAAGTGGGTGTCCCAGCATTGCATGTCAGAGAGGGACAGGCATAAATACAGAGATGGAAATTTCCCAAATGCATCTGTCTTAAAGTCAGATTAGTGGAGAAAAGCTTGATCCAGTTACTAATTAATAGCAGACTTTTAAAGTAGGAAAAATCATTTTGTTATAATTCATGGTTATAAAATGGGACCATTTTCTGCTGAATTTATGAGGGAAATCCTCAAGCCCCTGTTTATTTTTTAGTGCCAGATGAGCCAGTTCTGTTATCCTTAGCAATAATTTGTGATCTAATGAAAAATTTGGTATGATTTATACAAAAGAGTTTATGTCTTCATTGTAAATAAACACTGTTCATTTTGTGCCATTAAGCTGAATCAAGAAATATGTGGTTTAAGATGCAGTTTACAAGCTAGTGAAAATCAGAAGTTATAAATAGCATGACAATCTTTTTGGAAAGGATGTAAGTCTTCATGCTCCCAGGACATAAGATAACCTCTAATTAATGGGGGCTAGCAAGAATTCTTTCCTGTCAGCAAGTTATTCCATAATTGCCTTCTGTAAGGCTTCCTGTCCTTTCCTCTGAAGCAGCTGCTGGGCTTCTGCAGGAACAGGAAGATAAAATCAATAAATCCCTGACCCACTCCCATACCTCTGTGAATGTCTTTTTTGATGGGAACTTTCATCCACCCAAGACCCAGGTTCAGTTTGCTTTGTTTGCAGGGCAAAAACTGCTGAATGCTAAGGCAGAAGAAATTACTTTGTTCCTTTAGTGATGTCTTCACTTGTGACAGGAAAAACAAAACCTAAAGCCTTCAACTCATGTGTTGGCATGTAGGAAGGAAGGTAAAGTGATTTTTGTCAATAACTCCACCTGGAGAAGCAGTTGGTTGCATTGTTAATATGGACCCAGAGAACAAATATCCATCTAATAGAGGGAGAGAAATCTTAGTTCTTGAGAGTTGTCTGGCTAAAAGAAATCTCACCCCAACCATCCTCTGAGCTTTGGAGCCCTGTTTAGGAGGCCTTCCACTTTACCCTGGCCCTCAACTCTGTTCATAATTTCCTCCTAATATTTCCACTTTTCTTCACCAAAACTACTCTTTTGATTAAGCCTTATTTTTGCTGTGCAATAGGTAGGCCTCCAAAATGGTTGCAGTCACTGGGTTCTAAGATAAATGCAGGAAATGTCTCTCTGGAAGAGCCTTTGCCCCTTTTTTCAGTCATGTAAAGTAGCTGAGGGATTGGCAAAGGCTGAGACAGGCTTAGTTTAACATTAAACTAATTGAAAGTTGCTGCAATGAATCACATCTAATGTGTCACTGGAAAGGAGGTTGCTTGATCTTTAGATAATGGTGCAGTCTAAGATAATATATATCCACTTTTTAAAAGGTAGGAAGTAGGCTGGGAAAGGGAATGTCTCTAATGAGTGATAAAGCTGCAGATGCACACACCTGGTTTGGGAAGATGCTCTTCCTGCAGGCCAGGGTCTGAGCAATTAAAGAAAACCCTAACTGGACATTAATCAGCTTTTTTTTTTTTGTCCTCTAGGCAATCCAACAACAGGACACTGTCCTGAGGTGAATTTGCAATCCCTCCTTCTCCTATCAGTGTCAAAGCTTCAATTATATTGTCTTTTTTTTTTCCTCTTGTTTGGACATGGACCAGGAAAAATGAATCTATCCATGCTTCAGATCCCTGTGACTTCTAGAGGTTGTACTGATCATCAGCTACTAGCTGTGAATAAAGCCTTCAAACATTATTTAAACATCACAGCACTAATTATGGTTTCCTTAAGTAAAAAGCTCTTAAACTATAATTACCCATAAGATTATACATTGGCAGCTACACAAGAAATTGTGTTAGAGGGTTGTACCAGGGGCTGAGCCCACCCCACTGTCTGAGTCAATCAGATCTGCTGAGAAGGACAAATGCAGCAGAGTTAGCAATGGAAAACCATCCCTGTGCTCTGCCCAGCCCCAGCATGAGCAGAAAATTCATTTAATATTCAGCATGCACTATTCAGTTTGCAGCACTGCTCCCAATGCTCAGCTGGTGCAAGCAGATGTTGATCTGCTGAATATTGATTTCCATCAGTTCAGATTTCAGTTCCCAGTGCAGAGATCTCCTCCCTTTGTGTTTAATGTGAAGTGCACTGTTAACCACCACCAAAAAGTGAAACAACTCTAATGCATAGTTTGGGGTTTTCTTAAAAGGAAATGGGATTTTGGAGGGCAGTTCTGATAGAACAGACACTCTTGTCCTTATGAGTGTTCACTGCTCACTCCATCCCTTTGTAGCATGAAACACACAAATTAAACAGAACTGGAAATTTGGAAAAGTTCAGACTTTAGACTAGATTCAGGGCTGGGGCTAGAACAGATATTTTCCTATCATCCTCTGTAAACCCACACTGCCTTCCTGTGCACCATCAGGTAGTTTCTTTTGATCAAAAATACATGAGCAGCATAAAACCCCTTTTTCCTGCTTGTTTGAATTGAGTTTTGTTATTTGCCTTTACAACCTGTTGGTTTGGCTGCATGACATTGATTTCCAGCTAAAACAATTTCCTCACCAATTACTTCCACAGACAACAATTCCAAACAATTAAGAGAATTAAGAAAGTGTTTTCATGCTGTTAAGGAATACATCTGTGAAGAGCTATTAAAAGATGGAGTGAGATGCTAAAATTCACTTTGCTTTTCCTTAGATGTTAGCAGGGGAAATGATCAGAAAAATCCAGTTAATATTTGATGTAAGACAGCTACCAGAATTGCAAATGCTTTTAAATTTCTTCCACAAAACTGCTTTGTGGGGTTGTTTTTTCCTGTTAAATAATCCACTTTTTCTCCTCTTTGTGGATGAAAAACATGATATTTCTATTCCATGCCTGTTCCTGCAGGGCTGCCTGTGCCTGGTGATGCTGCAGTGGCACTGCAGGGTTGGTCTCCAGCCCTGCCTGCACACAGAGCACATCCCCTCATTCCTCTGGGCAGAATTCAGGGCTAAAATGGCATTTTCTGAGGGGTTGATTGGGATTAAAGCAGATTTTGCACATGCATGGAACAGGGGTGGGAAAGCACATGGCATTTTTTGTGGGAATGAGGCACAGGAAGGCACCAGAGCTGTAAGGATCTGTAATTTGCACACACCACCCAATTCTGGTGCAAGAGGTGCCTCAATTTAAGTGCAAATCAGTAAGTTTTAAGAGAGATCCTTGAAAATTACTAAAGCATTTCATGATTATGAGGAAGACTTTAATATAGGAGACAATCCCACACTCCCATCTGAAGGCATTACTATTTTCTATCCACCTGTGCCCCTCCTGTCCTTTTTAATAAGACTAAACTGTGGATTCCAAACATCACTCTTGGCTATTGTTTCACAAAGCCTTTTCCCCTAAAAGAGTTCTTGTGACATCCTGATTTTCATGGATTATTTCAGAGGGGTTTAAAAGAGCAGTGAAAAGCTCAGGATCTCACAGGCATTGCCATGACCTCTCTTGCATCCATTTAAAGCAAATATTTCTCTTCCTTGGGGTTCTGAAAATGTGTACATTTGACTTCCAAACACAATAGGTGCAATGTTGGAACCAGTTTTACACAGGTGTGACTCCTTGGGTTTTGATGGAGTTTCTACATATTCATTGGCAGAGGAAGTGAATAAATACTCTGGGGCTTTGAAGGCAGAGCTACCACAGGAACTGACAGGCAGCAAGTCTTCTTTTTGAAAGTGAAGCACAGGAATGAATTTAAAATGTGGTTTTATATGTATACATACAGACATGGGGGAAAAAAATCACAGAAAGGAAGAGAGAATCTTTTGTTGTGAAGTCAAAATTCCCTTTACAACCATGACAGACAACCCTGGACTGACAACAGCCATCACTTTTGTAAATATTGTAAATATTTTAGAAAATCTTGTCACCTGAGTGCATAAAATCTCTGAGAGGTCACTGAAGTGCCTTCATTCTCCTCCCTGTTCCCTCTTCCCCAGAGATTTTCACAAACATTGAGGAGAATAATGTCCAAATATGAACAAAATGAGAATAAACTCCTCATTGAACAGGACTAAAAGAGAAGGAAATAGCTGATTTAATTGGGTTTTTGGTGATGATTCAGACCAACATAAATCTCAATGAAAGGACAAAAATAATTACAGGTAATTAATGCCAAAGTATCTAAAGCTAAGGAATTTAGTTAGCCTAGAGCACAGTACATAACACACCCAGTTCTTTCTGAAGATAACACAGTGCATCCACTAATTTAGGTTATGGAGTTTCTTTTACACTTGTAATTATTTTTAATTCTGACACTTCTTTGGCCAGGAGGGAAACAGTGCTGGTAGCATAACGAAGCCAGCCTAAAACATAGAAGTTTTTTGTTTTGTTATTCCTGGAGCTAAAATGGCATGAGTCAAAAACAAATCAAATCCATCATTCTGCCACTGGATAGACCAGTGTAAAAATCAGTGAGATGCAAACAGAGCCAAATTCCATATTTTTTCTGTCTCTGGTTGAGGCTCAGTAGTGTTTCTCAGCTATGGTTTTGTTTTCATGTATCAAAAAAGCTCTTCAGAGATAATTTTTTTTTATATCAGTGTTATAGTCACATTGAAGCTCTGATTTCAAAGATGCAATTTGTATGAAGATCTGTTTCATGCACAAACCTTCCAAAGTAGTTTAAAAGACAAACATAGGAAAGATAAATAGAATATTTTGCCATTGATAAGAGATGCAGGACCACCATCTGGATGGACTAGATTGAGAGTATGGGTTTAAATGATGTATTTTGGTAATTCAGAAAGAAAAGCATTTTTTCTTGGGTCAGATCCCACTCTATATATTTTCCTTCCTTTGGTTTGTAAGAGATGAAAGTTAATTTCCACAGGTAGGTTTCCCCCTCACCACTTAGGGGTTTTCATAAACCTTATTTTACAGCAAAAAAAAGATGGGAGTATGAATTAGCTCTTAAGTTTCCATATCAAATAACCTACATTTATGCAGGTGGGAAGCAACAAATTTTCAGAATTTTAAACCACAACTGGAAAAAGTGAGCACAAAATCTGAGGCATGTTCATTAAGGAAATAAATTATTGACCAGAACTGGTGCTTTCTTATGATTTTCTTTGTGGTATTTCTCTTCTTGAAAGAAGAATCCTGGATGGAACTCCTCCTAATTCAGCTGTGTTTCAGACATGTGTCCTTAGTTATCCACCTAGTGAAGTTTTGCATTTTAGTGAAATCAAATCTGATCTAGAGAAATTATGTTAGGGAAACATCTCTGTGTTACCATGAAATTAAAGCAGCAGCAATGAGCCTGTGGGGATATTCACCCTCAGCCTGTGGGGATATTCACCCTCAGAGGAGCAAAATGAGCCCTGTTAGTGGTGGAGATCCCACTTGGTTGTGAATTAACTCTAAAGGGAAGTTTGGGAAAGGAACCAAAAATCCAGTTTATGTTTTTTGAGGAGCGCTGATTGTGGAATTGTTGTTTTTGCATTCCACAAAATGCATGGAAAGGTTCTGCTCCCTGGCGTTGTCACAGTTGAGCAGCAGCAATCCTGCAGCATCCTGCCCAAGGTTCCTGAGGGGGATCAAACCACCCAAGAGTGGCTGATTTTGATATTTATTCCAGGAGATAAAAGGCAAGTGATGCCCGTGCTTGGGCAGCTTTGAGGAAATATTTTCCATGCTGAAAATCTCCAGTGGGAGTCAGGAGCACGAGTGCCATTGGCAACCCACAGAATGAGCCCTGGCAGGGCACAACTAAAGGCCACCAAAAATCAGAATATTCATTGCACTGGGGCACAACAGGAAAAGCTTTGTGTGGCCAGGCATTCAGCAAGTTCCCAGCTCTGCAATATGGCCAAAATTCACAGTGTTTCTGGGAGAGGTGGTGGAGGTTTGTTCCCAAATCCCAGCAAAGGGAAACCCTACATGAACATCCCCATACCCCATTCTTTCACACCAGAAGCTGTGTAATTAAGCATATCCATTAAGGGGGCCACAAAATATGAAGTAATGAACTCCATCTCTCAGGAGACCAGTACTTCACACAGTAAAATTAATGGGATTGTGAAAGCAGCCATTTTATGGATCTTTTATTATTTAGGAAAGCAGCTCCAAATCTTTGCCTTCAACTTGTGGAAGTCAAGAGAGGGACTTCTGTTTTGACCATCTAAAAGTCAATGCCTACTTTTAAAATTTAGCCCTCACATTAGAAAATGGCAGTTAAATAAAGTTGTTCCCCTCCCTTTGTTATGAATATGTTTAAAGCCTTCCTGCATCAGAATTTAGGCACAAACTGAGCAAAATACAAAACCGCAGAACATGCAAATAAATCAATCATTTCCATGTTATATATCTTCAGAATATGATCCAAAAGTAATTCTGGGTGTAGTTTTCAAACTTCAGCATTGCATAAACTAAATACCCTGCAGCACAATTGGACTGACATGAATTAGAAAGTAAAATAAATACAGACTGGGATGTGTCTTTTGTTCCTGTTATTTTACTTTTCCTTTTGCCTTTCAAAAGTTGTATTAGAGCCCGTAATACTTGATAAGTAAAAATCAGAAATGTCATTTAGAAGAAGGAAGTAATTTAATTTTGTACTGTAAATTTCTAACATGCATCTATGGAAATGTTCTTGCCTATCCCAGTGATTTCCCTCCCCTCAAATATTTAAGCAAGGATAGGGCATGCCTGAAAGATGCATGTAAGAGCTGTTTTAATACAAGAATTTAACCTCTGACTTTTACAAGCAGAGATTTGATTTCTAGATATGAGTTCTTTGCCTGCTTTTCAGTAAATTTTTCTTTACAGTCATTTGGAAAACTGTACCCAAGTCTTTATTGTGCACGACACTTGGAGTTCTTTTTTATTGACTTAGGCTGCTTCTTGCCAAAGTCAAAAGGTTGGAAGCAAGGCCACTGGCATGGGAAGAAATGTGTAAAGAATAAAACTCCTTCAGTTGGAAATATGAGAATTGAAATGAAATAAAAGAAATGAAGCAGAATAAAATGAACTTTTCCCTTTTTATGGTCGTGTTTACTTCCCAGGCAGTAATGACAGACCCAAGCTAAGCTTTCTGCCATGGGAAGGTGCAGGGATTTCTGTGCATCCTGCACTTTTCTTGGCTAGCAGGATCTTGGGATTCAGCCACACATCCTGGATGTGAGCAGCAGGGAGATCTTTATCTCAGCACCCCTCATTTCTCAAAATTTTCCTCTACTTTTAATTCCTCATAGTTGTTTCCTTTCCCCTTCAAGACCTTCCACCTCAGTTTTCCCCCTTTTTGTTCTCCCTTTTCCCTCTTTTCTGAATTCATGTTGGCTGTCTGAAGGTTTGAATTATTTGAGGATTTATTGTAGGATTATTTTTGTGTTGGCCTACTTTTAAATGACTGCTTTAACTTATATATATAGGAAAATTACAAGTTCACATCCCCTCAGTTCTATCCAAGCAGGAAAACACAAAACTTTACGGAGATTTTGTTTTACCAGCTCTCATTCTTTCCTCATGTAGGAGATGAGAAGAGGGATCTGATGACTTCTTAGCAATGCCAAAAATCTCAGCTTTTGTTTGCTCAGTTTTGCTTAGTGTGGCCTCAGGTTTGCAAACGCACCAAACCACAAACCCACAGTTCAGTTTGCAAAGGCCAGAGCACAGGATTTAATTTTGACAGACAAACAAATATTTTATCTATTTCTACTATATCATTAAATGGCTTAGGGGAAAAGGAGAAAAAAAAAAGAAAAATCGGCAAAATTGAGACAAGTGACAAGTGTCACCTGTGTTCATAGTGAAATCAAACCAAACTTTGAGTTTCACATTGTTCTAAAAGAAAACCAAAATAATCTGTATCTGACTCATTGAAAGACATTGAACTGACACAAAGTTTTGCTGTTACAGAACTCACCCATGATATTCATCACCTTGGAATATACTCATGCTGGCAAACCTGGAAAGAGACAACATAAGCAGAATTACAGAGTTTTATTTTCCTGCTATTACTCTCTGTGTTGTGGGGATTTTTCTGATTTATAAAAATTCCTGTACATTCTTACAAATAAGTGTACCTGATCCAATTACTCAAGGCAAAGCTGCATGGATAATTTTATTATTTATATTTATTGTTTATAAGATTATTTTTAATGTACAGGTTGGTAAGAAATCAGCTCCCTCAAGTACCTCTGCACTAAAATACCAGTCTAGCCACATCCGGATAGAAGAAATATGAAGAGCATAAAATAAATGTAATTTTTGACACTGACCATGTCTCTCCTGCAGAATGGCATTTCTTTGGGCCAGCAATTCAGGAGCAGTTTCTGTTCCTCCTCCCCTCACACACACATTTCTTGTGGGGACCAGGAAAAGCAGAAACAGTTGCTGTGAGGCTTGAGAGAATATGGATGGTGCTCATAAATTAAAATTATGTTATTCCCTTCACAGGCTGTGCAAGGTGCTGTTCAACCTGGTGAATTCTTGAAGGCAAGGCTCAATCCTCTTTCCATGCTGCATAAGGTAAGAAAAATAATACAACAATGAGGACAAAAAAAAAAACCAGAAAAACCAGTGAGAAAAGACAAAACCCAGTGGGACAAAATCTAAGAGGTTTTCTATCCAACAGAAGTCTTTTCCATGCTGTTGTGAGGGATTTTATGCTTCAAGAAATGTGGATTTGTCTGCACTGGCTTCTGCTGTGCTGGATCATGGGGTGAATGTGGTTGCTCATCCAGGAGTAAATCCTTGACTAGAGAGGTTTAAAAAGTAATATAAAAGTTTATGCAACAATAAATAAGACTGCAAGGTCGAAACCTAAAAGTTTTATAGACAAGGGAAATCAGAACTCTATCAGTTGTTTTGGAGTGGTAAACCTAAAAATAACACCTCACAAAGGGCTGCTCTGTTTTCTTTTTTTCACTTTTTTTCCCCCTCTTAGAATGAAAACATTCCATTTAAAATTAACTTGTTTTGACTGAGCAATACAAAGGTACAACATGAAAACAAAATAGTCAGCGTTTGGCACTGGTGTTTCCAGCTGAAACTCCTGTAAATATTGCCCAGGCTGGGTTTGGGAAGCAGGAAAATAACATTTTAAAAGGGAAATTCATGCAATTCATGAGCACAGGACCCTGCAAGCAGCACCACCAGAGCTCAGGTGGTAAAATGTGTGTAGGGAAAAAGCAGAGTGAGCAGGAATATCATTATTTAAGTACAGTGAGGAGCTTCATCCCACAAGGGCCAGAGTGCCATAAAATATGATTAACATTAATAGAGTTAAAGACAATTTGTGTCTTTCAAGACAAAAATTCATGCTCTTACAACCATAGCCTTAGGATTTTGATAGGAAAATGAAAGACTGGAAGTGGAATGACTTATGTGAACATTCCTTTGTTCAAGTCAGTGACATCTAATAGCCCAAGGAAGAATGAAAACTGCATTTTAATGAGAAATAATTTATCATATTAGACAGAGGGAAAGAGAAAATAAACCTTCCTTAAAAAGAAAAAAGAAAGAAATTAAAACACATAAATTGAAAATATGTGATTTCCTGGAACGAAAACAAACTGTGTTTGGGTTTTCTGTTTGCTTGGGCGTTATGATTTTTAAAAAGAGGAGTAATTGTATCATTTTACATTGTAATACTGATTAGTTCTCCATGTCCCAAGCGAATGGTTGGAATTCTGCACAGAAAACCCAACTGAAATGGAAGGGTTCATTCTTACAGAGATGTAGTTGTGTGCAGGGTATTTTTGCTCAAAGAGTGATAAAAAGCAAACTGAATACGCAATGAATAAATGAAAGTGAAGAAAGGTCTTTTGTACTCTTGATTTATCTTTACATTAAATCTTTTTTTTCCCAACAAGCGGATGTAGCATCAGTTACAGCTCTATCTGAATATTCTCACATTTTTGTAGAGGAGCCAAAGAATATACAGTTTATAGAAATCTCCAGAACTGCTTCAGGTGAGATGACAGATACAGCTACAACTTCCTACCCCGAGCTCCCCCTCTGCCTGACAGCCAAAGCAAGCAAGCAAAATGGGAAACAAATCAAAACAAAACAAAGCTGCAGATGGATTCACAGCTGCACTTTGTATCCAGGAAGGTAGAATGTCAAGAAATGCTGGCCAGGCTGTGCTGAAACTCCCACAGCATTAAAGGGAAACTCAGTTTCGCTGCGTCAAGTGCAGTCGAGGCTTTCATTCTGTAACAGAAATGCTTATTGTAATTGTAAAAAAAATCTAAAAAAATTTATTTCTTTAAAATGGCTTCACACTAACAGGTTTGAATTAGATGTTGGGAAGAAATTGAGGGTGTGAGGCCCTGGCACAGGTGCCCAGAGCAGCTGTGGCTGCCCCTGGATCCCTGGAAATGCCCAAGACCAGGTTGGACACTGGGGCTTGGAGCAGCCTGGGACAGTGGAAGGTTCTTTAATCCCTTCCACCTCAGGCCATTCTGTGATCCTGTGGCACTGGCCTGCAAAACGTGATTTTTAGGGAACTGGGTTAAATTTTCTTACACAAATATTTATCCAGAGATGGAATTCAAAGCTGCTCTCTCCCTGCTGAGAGGTTCTTTGCCTGTAGCAATTTTTGGGGATTTTTGCAGGCCTGAATGTGGAATCTACAAACATCAGAGTTTATGTTGTACTCAGGGCAGGATTATTCAATTCAGGACAGTTCAGTGCATACTGCTTCCTAATTTTAGCATGGCATTCTGGTGTAGGTGGGAATATCTTGGTTGACTTCATCAGATTTTGGAACAAATTGTAGAGAAAAGTATGGGATGGCAGTGAGGAATGAGCCTACAGAATCCTTGACCTGCAGCACATATAGGTTGAAGGGTTTTGCTAAACCAAATAACCATTTTAATTTAATCTCCACTAGAAAAATAGGAAAAATGAAATGCTTGCCATATGGTGAAAATATGTTAAGCTTCAAAGAAGTAGGAATCATTAAATAGAACTATGAAAAGGGGGTTTTAGGTTTGAATGGTATGCCAGTTTCAATATAATAAAACATACATATATAATCCTATTAAAGCCTCATTTGAAAAAAAATAAAAGGATTCCTTTGAATAATGCAAAATCTTAGGTCACATTTTTTCACCTGTATATTTATTTTCATTTTAATCAAGGCTGCTATAGTGGGAGAACTTGGTGAGATTTTCAGTGCACATCCACTGTTTCAATTTTTTACACAGGTAACATCAACACGAACCAGGCTTTGAAGATAAAGAAATGAGAACTGAAACCCATATTCTCATAAACAGTGACCAAAAGGAATATTAAAACCAAAGCTGCACCAAGGACTCCCCTGTCTTTTCCCCAACTGCTCTGTGTAGAAATTGAGGCAATAAAAAGGAAAACCTGAGCCTCCCACTGCCTCTGCAGTTCCACTGTTCTCACTGAGAATCCAGATCAAGGAGCCCAATGAATAATTCTGGTATAAATACTGCAAGGGGCCAAAATACAGTCCCACACACTAAATATCCACATTCCAGCACTCACAGCCTGAAATCCCCCTGTAAGAAAGGGCAGATGGACACAGGAGGGCTCATGGAAACCTAAAGGGCAAGGAAAATGGTGTGAGAAGGGTCACAGCTGATGGCAGAGAGGAGCGGCACCCTCTGCAACTCTTGGAGTGGTTTCTGACCAGGTCCCTTTGAGTGCAGGCCCTTCTTAGAATTGTTTGGGGTTTTTCCCCACCCACAACACTAAATATCACAAGCAAAGCACTCACTGTTCTNGACTAAATAAAGCTCAGGAGAAGGAAATGTGCTGACACTCTGGACTACTGCTGATATTTCCCACACACTCCACAGCTGATGGGAAACTCCTGCATTTGCTTATAAATTCACTCTCTGTAGCCTAAATAATACAGAGAGCAAACTCTGAAATGCATTGTTTCTATGAGGACCACAGCAGCTAAGAAAAACTCAATTTTTAATTCATTTTACAAAGGCTGTGAATTATTTGACTTCTTTTCTTTTCTCTTTTCTTTTCTTTTCTTTTCTTTTCTTTT
>WBNQ01072344.1:0-10057 GCA_013401375.1 Spizella passerina
TGCTCTCTTTCAAATCCCTGGTGGCCTGCTAAAGCCCCAAAACAAGCTGCAAGGATTAATTCCTCCCCAGATAAGATTTTCCTAAACCCTAACAGATAATTTGTTTGAAGTTTAATTTTAGTCTGTTATTACACACACGGGCCTTATCTTCATTCAGAGTCGTTAGCAAAATTAAACAAGCCTCTGCAAACAGGAAAGGGAAGCATGAAAGAGCCCTAGCACACAAGTGACACTCAGAGTTAAAGGCACCAATGGTATGCTTATGCAGTGCTGGCAAGTCTGAGTCCTCAAGGACTGGTGATTTGTCATGGTCTTCATGACCCATGAAGCAGGGGCACATCCTCCCCTCTGGGACCTCATGATGCTCAAGCTGCCTCTGCCATGGTCCATGACCATGCCAAGGTCCATGACCTAAGCCCTGCCCCTCCTTCTAGCTAACAGGATGCCTCACTCCATGGTTTCCCAACTCTTGCCCTCCTCACTGCCTTGCAGCAGCTCTGGGTTTGCTCCCATAGATGCTGAAGAAATTACAGCACATGTGCTCAATGGAACAAAGAGAAGAAAAGCAAGGCCACATCACATCTTGTGTAATGCTCACTGCAATGGTCACTGAATCAGTGGTACCACTGATCAGAGTCCATCCTAACTGCTTTGCAGGGTGGATCCATATCCCCACCAGTGGGCTGAACTCTTCCCTTCTATTCCTCATGACACAGGAGCCAGGGGAGAAGATTGTCTCCCTATTGCACCACTCCATTCATAGGATTTGGGCCCTCAGTCTCAGGAGTCTGAACACATCAGCACTGCAGTGTATTCCCACTCAGGGTGATGTTTAAGTGAATATCTACACAGCTGCCACATTTGTGCTATTTCACCTCAGTCAAAAACGTCTGAACCACAGCTCAGTTGAGAATGTTGCGCTTCATATGTAGTCTTGTCATTATGGAAAGCAAGGCTCTGAAAGCAAGTGCTCTGAAAGTCTCCCTTCTCCAACTGTAGTTGTATAAAAATTCCAGATCTAGAAAAACAGGACTATTATTACTAGTGACTTCAACCAACCTGGAAAAGGAGCAATGCTTCTGGTCTCTGCCTTTAAATACTTTTTTTTCTTTAGCATTGCTATGACCCCCTCAGTCTCTCTAGAGAGTGAATGAGTATTTCTGGTCCACTGGAGCTGAAAGGGATGCTTGGAGCTCTTCAACTTTGGCATATGATTAGGCCTCAGGACAGGATGCTGAATGCCTGAGTTGCATTTTCTACTCTTCCCCAAGTCCATAGATCCATGATCAAGTCACTTAGGGCTACACTGAGAGGAATATCAGCAGGATGCCAATATGTCCCTTGAGCATCCAGCCAAGCAGTCTGAGGGCTGCCCTGACCTCTTCCACTGCCCTTAGGTAGAAGCAGGCACCTCAGAAGAGATAAGAAATTGGGGCAGCCTTTGCCATATTTCCTAATCATCCAGTATTATCAGTGTAGTAATCTAATTTATTATTTTCCTATGGGTATGAAAAATAATTATGATTAATGAAATGGTTAATTTTTAAAGCAAATATTATAATTCAGACTCTCTTTGTAACTCAGTAGTACAAAAAATTTAAGCAAGCCAGTCTAGACTAAGGTTGTACAGTAATCTCCCATCCACACACTCTATCTATGTGTAATAATATAGATGCATTTATAACAGTTAACCAGCTATTTCAGTGGTTACAGGTTTGCCACATATGTTTTAAGGAAAAAGTAAAAGAGAGTGACTATCACTAGTTCCTCATATTTCTCATAAATGTGAAAAATCCAGTGTGTTTCTGCCACAGAGATGAAGACTTGTTAATCCTCATAAAGGCATCCTTGTGGCATGGGAAATCCTGTATCTGAACACCAGAGTGATGCATCAATAACAACCACTGAATTCAGCCATTATTTTTGTTGATGGAGAATCGACAGTGTAATTTAATTTAAGGCAGCCTGCAAAAAGAAGCTCTAATGGCCAGAAAATATCTTCATTCTCCCTGCCTTGTAATATGGGTAGGTCTGTGTAGAGTTAGATGGAACAGAGTACAATATTTGTTCTGGTTAAGCATTACAGAGCAAAAGAGCAAGTGGCAATAGGCACAAATTGCTGTAATGGACATTCTGGTCAGATAGAATCACAGAACAGGTAAGGTTGGGAGGGACCCCATCGGATCATCANTGTTTATGTGCCTTTTTGGGATTTTTTCTTTTATCATAACCATGGAATTATGCACATTGTTCCAGTTGCTGTGTATATTCCAGCCTGAAAAATTGCTCTCTTTCAAATCCCTGGTGGNACTTTCTTCTATCATCAGAGAGAAGGAAATAAATTCATGCACTGTGGTGAAACACTGTGATGCCCAAGGAGGTTGTGGAGTCTTTGTCGTCCTTGGAAACACTCAGAACTAGACTGCACAAAGCCTTGTTAACCTGACCCAACTTTGACATGCTTCGAGTAAGGTGTTGGACCAAATAAGCTCCAGAGTTTGTTTTTATAGTTCTATGATTTTATGATAGACACAAAAGTGCTTTTGATGCATTAGTTGACAAGGTTTTTTGTATTACCAAGAGGGAGCAACCTGTTTTAGTTCATGTACATGAATGCACACACTATGCTGGAGGACTAAAGGCAGGACAAAAAATACCATACAGGCTTCAAATACCTGGAAGCAATTTCTCAACTTCAGAGAGCAGCCTCCTGCTCTGGGTCATGAGTGTGGCTGCTCCTTAGAGGTTAGACAACATCTTTTGTAGGGAATCTGATAGACCGAGTTCTATAGGTAAAAGTAAAATTCGAAGTAATTTAATCAGAATTATATTTTCTCCTTGCACTAATTTTTAGTGCTTTTTCCTTTCTTTTTTTTTCCTGGAAAGTATATACTACCTTCAAAAAGACTAGGTAGTATTATGTTCCTCTGAGAGCTCACTAAAATCGGGCCAGTTCTTAAGAAATTATTGGCAGCAGGTAACATTTCCAAATTATTTATTTCCATAGCATTTTCCACAAATAATTTTGAGTGTTTTTTCTTTTCCTTAACAAAATAAGCTATTTTGATAGCAAAACTATTAAAAATTGTACGTATTCAAGTTTCTGCGAAAGCATTACAGCAAATCTACCACTGCATGTGTGTTCCTCCTCAGCTTGCAGAGTCATGCCAGGCTATTTGCTGTAAACAGTAACAGCATGTTGTAACTTCATACTGGGAAAAACAGAAAAAGCATTTTCAACAGCAGTCTGAGCAAGACTGTAAACAACATAACAAGCTGTGGAAAGACTAAAGTGATGCTCTCTTGCTGAAAAAAGACCTCTAAACACAGATAAGCAAGGTAAGATAGCTGGGTACCAATATGGCCAGAGAAGATAGGGGCTGAATCTGCATTTCCCTGCTATAGAACTACACATACCTGTGAGATGCTTTTCATGGATATTCTGATTCAAACTAAACATTGTAACCCATTCTTATTAGAAGCAAGTAAGGTAATTTAGACTAGTCTCATTTAATTAAGGTGTCTTGTTCAAGTGTTTCACTTGAACGCTTGAAATCCAAGGTTCAAGTGACCAAGGAAAAGTCTTCCTGTGTTTCAACATCTCGCTTTCATAAGCCTCTAAACACTTGGAAAATGTGAGCTAGTAGAAACTCAGGATTCAGAGACAACAAGGCAGAAAATCCCTCAATGTTGTGACTCTGGTGAGCAGATGACAGGGCAACAGGGAAATATCAGATATTTGGATTGCCAATGGTGTTGATACCAAGACTGATTTCTCTTAACTGCAATCGCTTTTAATAGAATTTTTAAAAAAATTCCATACTAGTTATTTAGAGTCATAGCTAAGCTGTTAGGTTGTTAGCTTTTGTGGGGAATCTGGTGCTCGTGGTGATAGCACTGGACAGTCATCTATGGTTTCCTGAAAACACAGTTGAATAAATCTTTATGCCAACAGAGCTCTGGGATCAATCAAGCCTTCGCGTGCTGTCCAAATAAACCAAATTTTCAGACCTTCTAGGCTTGATCTGAAAGAAAAACAGTGCTTCAAACACCTCAGATGTTTTGGGAAGTAAATTCAAAACTCTAACATGGGGTCACCTTTAACAACTTTATTTATGGAAGAAAAATTCTCTCTGATCAAGAGAATGGTCCTGAAATCTATAATGGGATCTGATTTGTGTGGTTTGTTTTCTTTTGGGATTTTAAGACTGTTGGTTCTTATTTTTTCATGTGCTATTGATTTGTGTTCCCTGACAGAATAAGCACAAGATTCGTTTACATGAATAACCCCTGAGGCATGAAATGCCCCAATACTCTAACAGAACACCTCATTTTTATTTATTTATTGTGGCAGTGTATTTTTCCCCACCGGTTACTAACTGCTCTCACCCTAACATTATGCCAGTATAAAACCTGGGAACTGATTTAAATCACTACCTTAAAAAGAAAAGACAAATGGTAGCTGTACTGGCAGGCATGAACCCAATAGGAGATGCAATAGGGGAGTTCATTCCCACATGGCCTCTTGCTGGTGTGGTATCCATGGTCCAGGCCACACACACCAACACAGCCCTGCTGCCCACAAGATGTCTGTGGGAGAGCATCTCAGGTGCAGCCTGCATGGGACAGGGCAGCTCTTTGCCTGTATGTAGATAAGCCATAGGGTAAATGCTGTCCTGTGGACTGCTCAACTTCATGAAGTTTTTTCCATCCTTTTATCATAATTTGCTTTCTCCTGTATCTTCTTCTACCATGCTTAGTTTTTGTAAAATCCAGAAAAAGTATGACATATGTGGAATGGATCCTTGAGCAGGGAATGTTTAACAGAACTGGTAATACTACTGCTACTCACTTGGAGCCCAAAAATTATGAATCAGACCCTTGAAAATTCACAAAACACTACCCTTGATTCTGTGTGTAGTTTGCACAGTGTGCAGCTTGCTCTTCCATGCCAGGACCACTCCACATGGGCTGGAGCTGAGTAGCTTTGTGTCCAGCATTCTCCTGAGAATCTGTCTCTCCTCAGCTTTGCTGTGCTGCTTTCTCCTGTTGCTTGGGAGGCGTTTAGTGCCTGCCCTCAGACTTGCTTGCTGGCAGCTAACGCCCTAGTGCTTTGACTCTGCCACAGAAATGTGCTTTCAGGTCAGCTTGGTGTTGTCCAGGTTGTTTCTGCCCCCTTTGTAAGTTGTTAAGAGGCTGATTCTTTTACCTGTCAGCCTCTGCTTGGCTGTGTTTTAGTCTCTAAAGGATTAAAACCACCCTGTTCCTCAGCATCATGCCTGTCCTTCATGCCTTGTGCTGCTTGGTGAGCAGGCATTCCCCACTGAGCCATTCTGCAGCTGCACACCAGCACCTCTGCCTGATCTGCTCCATGTGCTTGGACTGGCCACGCTTTGCATCACATGCCTGAACACACCTCTTGAAAAGAGGGCAGTCCAGCTCCCACAGCCAGAGCACAACGCACCACCAATATGTTCATTCTGCTGTATGAAGGCAAGAACCACCTCCTGGCTTTCCCCCAAGTAATAGCTTCCTTTGCTTTTTAGCCCTTTAATTTTCCTTTATTTCCTTGCTGGTGTTTTGGTTGTTTTTTTTTTTCTTTTTAGGTGGAGCCAGTATGTGTCTTCAAATGTTCAGCTGGTTCCCACTGTATTCTCAGATGGATGTTCAATGCACTTGGCTTAGCTCAAGTCTATACCTTTTACCTCCCTGGCTTTTTATGGAGGATATTCATCTTGTTTGGTCAATTCCTGTGCTGGCTTTAGTTGACATTTTTTGAAGTCCTGCCTCATATGCCTGACCCATGCTCCCAGGGAGCAGAGTGAATTCTCTTTGAGAGCCATGATGTGCTGGACCCAGCTGTTGTGTATCTCTCCTGGGAAGGTGATGGTCCAACAGCACCCTGACAGACCCATGTTTGTCACACACACCCTGGTGAGCGTGGGGCTCAGTCTGCTGCCAGTAGTTACTCCTGTGGTCTGACTTCATCCTTGGCTTGTGTTACTGGAGGCTCATGTAGGATGTGCTGCAGCGCTTCACAAGTGCTCTGCAATGGCCTCTGATCCAGCTGCACGTGTAGCTCATGCCCAAAAATAACTGTCAGACTTAAACAAGAGACAGTGGTGCTCCCAGTCCTTGTTTGAGAGTGAGATTGGAACCACAGGTTGGCCAGTGGTTGATCTGGGGATTCAGGGAAAGCCTCTCCACTCTGGAGTTTTATAGATATTAACTAGTTCCTCAGTCAGGCCCTGCTCAAAGGCAGGCAGACACATAAAATAAAGTCAGATACAACAAGGGCCCATCTAGAGTGAAAGAGCAGAAAGAAAAACAAATACAAAGAGAGGGACAAAAGTACAGTTCAACAAAAACCACAGAGATTTAGAGTAGATTCATTGTAAAGAGGGAGAGGATGGGAAAGGGAAGCTGAAATCTAGAAAATTACTCAGTAGGCTAATAAAGAGCATATTCTCAGACTTTAATTGTTCTAGAGTTAAGATAAAGATAATTAGAGTTAAGATAAAGGAGGTCGACTTGCCAGCACATAACAAGCTTTCTTTTTTTTTTTTTTTTTGGCTTTTCTCTTAGATCTTGCAGATCTAGGAATAACATTTTCTGTATTACTTGTGGGCTATCTCTATAGCACTCAATTGCATGTAACCATGCCACAGAATGCAAAAACTTTAATAACTCCTGTCTCAGAAAGAATTGAAGCCTTGGCTTTTCTAAGGTCAACGAAAAAACTCTATTTCACTTCAATGAGAATTCAGGATTTCATCTCAGTCATGAAGGTTGTTCAATATTGAGAGTTCTGTGAACTTCAGGTCATCACCAAAGCCAAACCATGAGATTCAGGTGTTTTTTTCCCTTGAATCTAATGTAAATTGGCAGGAGTTTCTCCCACTGCTCATAAAGCAGAGAGACTGTTCCAGGGTTAGTAAAAAATCAGCTGCAGTTCTTCTTACCCTGAAGAAGAATTTCTCAGCATATTGTAGCAGGGGTAGGTTTCAAAAAGGTGATTAGAAAACAAGCATTTGTACACAGGACTTTCAATGAGGACGTTATCTCCTCTAATCCGAGAATTCTCTTTTTTCCTGGCTTGGGGTAGCAGCACTTTACAGACAAACACAAAGGCAAAACAGCCATGTGCTCTGAATAACTTACATTCAAATTAGATTGACAACATAATGAGAGCTGAATAATGTTATATTTGGAAGTCATTGATAGAAATCATCCTCAGCTCGTATCTTGAGAGGATAGTAGGATGAGTGGTTATCTATGCCTCTGCTACTCTGCTTCTTCTTTCACAGTCATTTTCTTTTCTCATCTTGCTGGGCACTCTTCAAAAATAGCCTCTTTAAGATATGAAATTTATCTTTATTCTTAAAAAAAAACCACCTTCCTAACTTTCTGGATGGACCCTTATAATGCTCTGATAATGTTTTAGAGTTGGTGTACTCAAATCCTCACTGATTTCCAGGATGGGTCTTAAATCACACATCATATACTCTTATCCACCAATACTCTGCTGGATTTACAGTTCCAGTTAAAGTTAGATCTGTGAAGGAAGATGACATCTCCTGCTCCCTATCTTTTTAAAATACCAAATCGATTTAAGGGTTTAACTTATTGTTATAGTTTATCCTGAACCTTCTGAATCAGTTCATTGAATTTTAGCTGTAGCTATATAAAATTCTATACACTGAAATTGTTTGGCCATACTGAGAATGTCTATGCCATGATCCATCACTGCCACTAACTGCCAGCAATAAAGAAATCCTCCTTTATTCTCCATTCATTTAAGTGAATCTCTAAAACTACTATTGAACACCAGGAGTACATCTTACTAGGTTTTAATTTTTTTCTTCTTCTTTTAAGGAGCACTTAATATTTACCTGAAAGGCATTTAATTGTTTAGTGTCTTCAGCAGCTGTCAAAAAGAGACACTGGGAAGACCCAATGAAATACAGACTTGTAAGACTGACTGTAGTAGTGAGCAAGATAATGGAAACATTTATAAGGCAGATTACAATTCATTTTGGAATGTGATTTAGTAAAGGGAAAGCTGCCTGGTTCTGCTAAAAGAGGATCATGTATGACAAATGTATTAGGGTCATTTCAAAGCACTGCTGAATTGATAAAGATGAAATCGGTGGCATAATTCATCCAGATTTCAGGAAAGTATTTGTTACAGACTGTACAGGAGATCAATTTACAAGGTCAGAAAGCAGAGCATAGGGGACAACTTTTGAAATGGAATACAAATTGGTTGAGGCTCAAGAAACAGATGGTGTCAGTAAAATGAAACAATTCAGGGTGTGATGAGGTCTGGATTTGCCTGAACGTGAATGCCGAGTACCACACGATTCAGGTCCCAAATCATTTGTTGTGCTACGAATGTGGGCATGGGCAGGTCTGCACTGCCTTGGAATGAGGAGACATGCAAACCATTCTGGGGTGATTGACTGAAAACAACCGTGAAAATGCAAATCATGGTGGAGAAACCCATGCAGTAAATGCACTTCTCAAGTCCTCTATGGACAGCAGAAAAATGCCTAAAATTCACAGGTGATTAACCACTTCTACCTGCTTTTTAACACCATCTGTGCACCTAGTTAAATACCAAATTGAAACAGATACATTTTCCTGGTGTGTCAGAATCTACCCAACCACTAAAGTTGAAAAAAATGACATTGTGCTGTTAGTGAAACCCATGCACAATGCAGAATTGAAAGTACAGCACTCACTCTCCATAAGCAAAGTGTCCAAGCAAGCACCTTAACAACCAGGCTTTGATTTCTTCTTACTGAGTGGATTTTTTTCTCCTTGTTTTAGGAATAAACTGAGGAACAGCCTGGAATTGAGTACAAATATGACTGAGAACAGCAAGCTCAAAGGAGGGTCCTAAAATAGCAATATTCCAATAAAGACTCATTCTCTGTGCACACAGATTGGCTCAAACATGAAATGAGGCACCATATAACTCAGTACACTCTGTTAGATGCTATGTTATTGCTTCTTTTAAAGGAGAAAGGCTACACATCTTAAAGTTTTGAGGGGAATTAGGCACCTCATAGCATTTAAAGTTCCACCACGGAACTTACCTTCTAGCCTTGAAGTTGCTTGAACCGTTTGATGCTTTTGGACCACACCTCCAACAATGAAAGTGTTAATTAATTTTATTTATTCCACCCTTTAAATGTATTTCTAAAAACAAAGACACTTCTACTTAATGTGAATATTGATTTAAACCTTGAGGTGTGTGCCAAAACTTCACGCAGGAAACTCTTCATGCAGGAAATTCTTTTGGCAAAAGCATGTAGAGTTTGACCTATTCAGCTGAGATCTCAGTGTCTTTGTCTCCCTATTTTTGGATACCACACCAAATTACTAGTATACACCCACAAAACTACTTGTGCTCTGCTGGCAGGTTTCAGGAATCTCACTTTTAAATGATAGTAGATGTAAACCAGTTGGCTAAAGAAAGTACCAGAGATATGCATGACATGTACAAATTGATTAAAATCTGTTTTTTTCATTCATTTCAGTATGTTTGACTTAAATTGTGATTCAGAAGATGTTTCATAATTTTTATTTGTCTCTACAAGTTGCCTCTGGAGAACAGGCAAGGGCCAGAGGAGACACTTCAGCCTGTGATTTCTGCCCACTGCTGAATACAAGTCAGAGCCCTCAGCCACTACCTTATCTAGTTTTATGGAGTTCCTCTTGGTACCAACTATTTGATGCCTCCACGATTTGTCAGAGTGAATAAGTAAACATAGCATCCACATACGACCTCTCATTAGGAGCAGGAGAGTATATTTTAAATTGATTCAGTTACCAACAAGGAAAAAAAAACATTCTTAGTGAAAGTTAAAATAAACAGTAAGAAATCAAGAACAAAAAGGGAAAAAAAAGGTGTGGAGGGATAGAATGTAAGAAAATAATGATAGTAAGGTAAAAGCAGAAGGTAATCTCACACCTGAGGAGCTGCAGCTGTGCTAATCACCAAAGTTAGGAACAGGCCTGCCCTTATTAGGCCACAGCTGTGTCCAATAAG
>WBNQ01072344.1:10198-25107 GCA_013401375.1 Spizella passerina
CTTGTGGTAATTAGAAAGTTCTCTTTCTTTCTATTTGATTCGAAACTGGAGTATATATAAACAGACCCCTTAATTACTTATTAAATCTGTTGTACTTTTATAACTAAGTACTTACGTGAAGAGAGGGAAGTTATATCCTTTCTACTACAGTCTTTTCGGGGATGAGAAATAAGGATTCAGCTTCTTGATTCAAGTGCTTTTACTAACTAGATGAGTTTCTAGGGAGGTAAGAGAATGCTCACCAAACTTCACTTAAAAAAAGCTGAGGCCGAAGTCCCAAAAGTCTGTGTAATTTGAACATAAACCAGGTGAACTTAGTTCAGTGCCATTGTCATTTGAAAGCATCCAGTCAGGGTTTGATGGGAAATTTCCTCAGGAACCCAGAAAAATTTCACACCGAAACTGAGAAATTTTGTTTTTTTTTCCCAGACAGACATTTTCAAATGAAAAATTATTTTGCTATGATATTCTTAGTAAGTTCTGTTTCAATTCCATTTTTTGCTCTTTGCTAGTGGGCTTTCTTTCTTTATTCTCTCTAAATTGACTAGAAAGAACAGGATCAAGCTGGCTGTACTTTATGTATCCCATCTTGTACTTTGCTTACAGTCTGCTGAGTATTGACCCCATATGTAAAGTGATGGTCTTTGTGCTGAAGAGTCTGGTATGGTCACAGCAATAAACATCACTACAATGGTCTGACAGCTTTCAGGGATTTGTCATACCCCACCAGTTGAAAATTGAACCTACAGGTCTGAAAAATCACTCATATGTCAGATTTGATGGCAGTACTGGGTCACTCTTCAATTTTGTAGTAGCAGAAAGTAGCGTGAATTTACCACCTGTTTTTTTTAGTAAAATGAACTATTTTTTATATTTTTGTAGTGCATTGAGAGGAAAATAAAATGCAGTACATGTTTGCTTAGTATCCATCAGTTGTGCCTGTCTGAGTCACTTGACAAAATATCTTCTCTGATCTTATATGCAATTTTTAGTTACATCAATAGCAAGAAAATTCTAAGGAAAATAATAATAATGCAGGAGGGCAGTGAGAGACTTTCAAGTCTCTCTTGAGAGACTGTCTTGACAGGAGGAATTTGATGCCTCTGGGAAAACAGAATTCATTTACACTAACTCTACTCAACTGTAATGACAAGCCTTAAAACAGGCTCTGAGATGTTGTATTTGTTTTCTTTGCCACTATCTTTTAGTTACTACTGAGTTTTCCTTATTCTTATGGTGTGGCAAGAGCCACAAATTCTGCTGGTGAACATAACTTGTTATTAAACCCTGTATAGGTAATTTGCTACTACTAGGGCAGACAACAGTACCAAACTTTTCCAATACAGCCTATTAATTGTATAGATGCTTTTAGAGAACTTGGAGCCTTCTTGTCCAAGTTGGGTTTGATGCCACCCAGAGCAGAGCCTCATCCACAGCCTGGTGCTCCTGGGGTACTCCACTGAAGACTTGGTGTCAGGCTAAGTATGTCCACAAAAAGAGTGTTTGAACTGAACAGTTCCATGTAATGAGTGTTTGCTAGCAATTTTTAGGGGCTGGTTACCTGCTTTAACACCTGTGCCCACCATCCAACCCAGTTTTTGAGCATTTCCGCCCTAGGTAAGCTACGAAGAACCTAATCAGCTATTTCCCAATTAAGACTTTGGTATTTGGAGGCCAGAGGTTTCTCTAGACAGAAGTGTGCCCAAGAGCTAGACACAGCAATGTCACTGAGCTTTGGAGAAATTGGGCTTTAAAACAAAATTATTCAAAGCACTTGCATATGAACTTATGTATAAAATATTACTACTAGAAAATCTCTACAACAGAACACTCTTGACTTTAGATTTTCAATCATTCAGAAAATCTAAAAGTTAGGACAGTTCTTTTGTGTTTGTGCATTTCCAAAGTAATTTTGTTTCCAAATTTGCAGTCTCTCCTCTGCCCCACCCTTACAACTTCCCCTCAATTCTTTCCATGAGCATCCTGCCCACTCCCTGCTCTTACCTGCTGCTTTGCCTTGGTTTTTCCCACTTCTTTGGCCAGACCTCAACACCAAGTTTCATCCTAGAGTTGGTTTGTGCAGATCATTATCTGTTCCTGTGTCTTCCCCAAAATTATCTTTTCTCCACTCTCTCTCTAGAAGAGAGAGATACTCTATTCTGAATTCCTGTATTCAGTTGCACCAACAGTCATAAGATAGCTTAAAATAAGCAAAAAATAATAAAATAAAGACTGCCTCCAATTTTGATGCTACAGGAAGCATTTAATTCACAAAAGAAAGCAGTATACTGAAGGTCTGAAACCATTGAAAAGGAAAAGAGAAACACCATCATTTTAGTGATCTTTGTTGTTTGCCTAAGATGTGTCCTTCACGGACTTGACTGGTCACAAAAGGATTCAACACAAATTATTAACTGCTAAACTGCTTCTGATCTGCAGATCATATTGTCCTGCTGACAGATCATGCATGGTGAAGTAGAAGAGCTGATACAGGATAGTGAAACCAGCAATGAACCTGAGAAAATTGAGAAGGTGCAGCTGGAATATAAATGGACAAACAGCAGCCTCTAAATAAAGGAAAGAAAACAAATATGGGAATGGACAAAAGCTAAACAAACACAGTATACTTCCTCTAATATGTGTGCATGAAGTTTTTAACATGTGGTTATCAGATTAGCAAGAACATGAAAAAGAATAATGCCAATATAAATTAGCAAGAGTACTAAAATGAATGTTTTATCTTTGATAGGTTATATTCTCATTCAGAGGTATTTAAACCCTGATTAAATGGAACCCTGAAACATCCATGGAGAGTCAGATTGAATCATCCTTCAGGAGACAAGCACTACATGTTTTCATTGCATTTCAATTATGTAGCCTGTCCAGATCTTAAGGATTTACACTGGGTTTTTACTCATATTTCCTTACAGTGGACATAGATATAATGATGGAGTTAGTGCAGCAGACAAATGTTGACAAAAAGAGGCTGCAAAATTTGAAGCACTCCCTTCATTTGCTTACCCATGGATATAAGCCCAGGCTATTTTCTTTCTTAATTTATAACAAAGACACTGATTTCTGAAAGCTGTGTTTTAGGAATGTTGATTAAATCTCCTACAAATGAAAACTGTTGTTTAAATCTCTTACATGTGTTTACCTGAGTACTTGCATCAATGAGACACAGTAGCTTAGATCTGATTCTGAATGTGTAATTCATCCAGGCCAAAAAAAAGTTTTTCAGAAAGTCTGGAGCCTTCTTAATGAAATGTAGAAAATGCTTAGAGAAGTGGAGGGTAATCTGGTGAAAAGACAGATGAAATCAAGATACTAAGGGAAAGATTGATCACAAAGCAGAATTGCAGAGAAGGAAGATGAAACACTAGAAGCAGATAAGTTTATCTAGTGAAAGTATAGAGGAAGAAAGCAGAAAAGATAACAGATCTAGAGACAAAGACAACGGGATGGTAGCTGAAGAGGAAGGTTGAGAGATGATTTTTTGTCTCAGGCATTCACGGTGTTCTTCTAATACCAGCAAGGCAATGGTGCAAAACAGTTACTGCAGCAGGCAGGAAAAGAAACAAGACACCCTGTTAGTTTTGCAATTAAAACAGAAAACTAGTACCCTGCAATTTTGCTTACTGGTTTTGTTTGAAACTTCAGTTTTCTTGGGCAAGGCAATCACTACACTCTTCAGTTTCCTATTTATTAACTAGGGTGATAGTATTTCTTTTCTGTCATCTTCCTAACTTGGTTGCCTGAGTTATGACAGGACCCATATCTCAACGTGTTCCTGCCTAGAGGCTGCAGAAATGGCCTGCTTCCAGCTGGGACCTACACTGGGGTTTTGCACTAACCACGGGTAAGTAAGGCAGAGAGGAAAGAAAAGCAAAAGAAACTGACAAAAGTTTTGATAGCAAGAACTGAAAGGGGCTACTAAAAAAATACATATTTGGGTCCTTCTATTTTCTTTCTGATCCTATCAAATGTACTCAAGGCACATTTCAGCTTATTTTTAATTTATTCCCTTGAATCTTACTTTTACTTCAAAAGAAAGTGGTTATTCTCATACAAGAGCTTGGGCTTTCTGAAAAACACCAGCTCTCATCAGCCTTTTGATAAAATCATAAGAGCTGAAAACATTGAGAGTTCCTTTTGTTTTAATAACCTTTCTTGAATATTTACTTCTCATTTGAATATTTGTCATCAATAAAAATTAAAACCTTACATTTGTGAGGAGTGCGAGCATATTTGGGATTAAAATGAGTGACATCCCTCAAAAATGAGGGCTTTTGAAGGGGTTATCTTTCTTAAAGCAGAGCTCTTTCTGCAAGAGTATTCTGAGTCCACCATGCTACACAACCAACAAAACAAAGGAGAGAAATTCTGTAAATGAGAAGCAGAATTGGGAAAAAGATTCTATTTGGTCCATCTGCACTAGCAGTTGTATAACTTTAACTATTAACAACACTAAGAAAATGTTTGAGTTTCTAATATAATTAACAATTCTTTTAAGCAGAGGTTTATATTATAGTTCTTGTTAATTTAATTTTCATTATTTGCTATTTGCCTGTGCAAATAAGGGGCTGTTTTCAGAAATAGTTTGCTGAGAAGCCTGCAAGGAGATGCAGGATTGGAATATATCACACACGACAACGTAAACCACTGAAAAATATGGATAAATAGCAAAGACAAATGTACCCTCTACAGCATTAAAGTTACAGAATGCCTAGAGATGAGGAACAGCTAATATAGGAGAAAATGGTTCATAATTTGGAGAAAATGTCTATGTTACTAATTTGCAGGTGAAATGTATGAACTTTGCAAAGATACCATACTAAAGCTAGCTGCTCTCCTGGACTTTTTTTTTTTCCTTTTTAATATGGAGATAACTGTAGGGGGATAGAACATAAGTAAATAAAGGTAGTATAGAAAGTAATCTTACCCCTTAAGGAGTTGCAGCTAAGCCAATTATTAGAGATTGGGAGCAGGCCTGACTTTAACAGGCCACAACTGTAGCCAATAAGCAGAGTGGGTTGGTTGGCTGAGGGGAACTGGAGTCAGCTGGCTGCTGTGAGGACAAGGAAGAGTCAGTGCCTGGAGGAGCTGACTGTGAGAAACATCAAGGAGGTACAAAACTAGCATTATGGAACCTTTGCAATATAATGACAACAGATAACCACAGGCATTTATTAAAATTTATAGTCTTCCATTCAAAGATATTTCCTTTTGGATTTCAGTATGGCCTATGTTTCTTTCTATATAAGCCATTAATTAAGCACCTGGAACAGAAACTTAGTGGCAAGGCCAAGGCATCACATGCTCAAAGGGATGTGAAGTTGTCAAATGGGTCTCTCCAAGCCGTTTTAGAGAACAGAAGGACATTGTGCCTAGATACCAAACCACAAACAAATCTTAACAATGGGTAAACTGTGGTAAGGAGCAAGGCATCCATATTTTATCATGTTGTCTTGTACTGTTTGTGGTGTTATTTAAAACAAAGAGTATTTGTGGGTTAAACTGCTCGAATTCTCCATGCAATTACGCTTGGACTGTGCCTGGAAAATGTAAGTCCTGGGGATACTCGCTGTGTTCGGAGCACGATAATGATCGCACCTGCTGTACCCGTGGGAGCTGCGGAGGGCACGGCTGGAGCAGAGGCACCACGAAGGGTGAGCAGTGCTGTGTGGGTGCCGTGCTTGGGTTCCGCGGCTGATGGAGGAGCCTGTGCTAACTGGGAAACAAAGGAGCCAGATCAAGTCCTGGGTCATGAGGTTGTTCACACCTCCGTGAACTGAGCAACAGCGGAGATCTGTACCCAAAGTGGGCAGTGTTCTACTATCATGTTTGGAAAACGCTGTTGCCTTGTCCTCCCGCTGTGGTTTACAATACACACCCAACACAGGTGTTTACATAATTCTGTTAACACACATACTTAATACTAAAGCCTCCCTGCTGCCGCTTCCCTCATGGACCAGTTCTCACAGAAGTCTGGCTGTCCAGGGCCTAGGACGGCAGCAGTGCCGAGCTGTCATGCAGGAGGTGCACGTAAGGAGAGGAGGACCCTTCTGCGGGGCAGCACCCCCGACGCTCCCGCAGAGCCCTCGGCAAGCGCCGCTCGGGCCCGTGGCCCGGCCTGCGGCAGCTCGGCCGTGCGGTCCCGGCGGCGCTGGGGGGGCAGGGCGGGCCGCCAGAGGTGGCCGCAGTCCCCGCCTCTCCCACGGGTTGCTCGGCGAAGGCCGGGCCGGGAGGAGCCGCTCACCGGCGCCGCGGCCCGCCGGAGCCATGGGCTCCCACCGCAGCGAGAGCGACTGGCAGGGGCTGCTGAGCGAGGTGAGGCGCCGGGGGGGCTGCGGGCCGGGGCGCCGGGCAGCGAGGAGGAGCGGCGGGCGGGCCCGGCTGCTCCCCGCGCCTCGAGGAAATGCCGGGGACAGGGGCACGGCCGCCGGCAGGGGACTCGGCTGAACGGGCGGCAGCGGGCGGACGATGCCGAGCTGTGCGGGGCACGGCTGCGCCCTGTGGCCACGTCTGGCGCCGGCCCTGCCCTGCTCGGGCTGCCGCCGCGGCCCGGCGCTGCTGCGGAGCGCCGCAGGAAGGGCCTGTGAGCCGCTCCGTGTGTTAACGCGCTGGGGCTGCGGAGAGCGGCTTCAGGGCACTGCCGCCGCTGCTGCTGTGGCTGGTTTGGAAGCGCTGAGGATTCCCTGAGCTGCGGGGCTGGCCGAGGCCTGGGGCCCGGAGGAGCAGCGCAGCCCAGCCCAGCCCAGCTGCGGCACCGGCCTGGGTGACCGGGCTGCCCCTGTGCCTTGTGTGCTTATTTCACTTCAATCACATATGAAAGGGTTGTGAGACCCATGGTGACATTTATACTGTGGGAGAAAAGAATGTAATAGCACCGTGCCCATGAGCCTCAACAGGTGGAGGATTTTCCAGTTACATGAATAGAAACTTTATTGTCCACTGCATCCCCATTAAAACATCCACAGCTTTTATAGGTACATATTTTCACGTAGGGTAAGTTAGCAAACTCAAACCAACTTGAGGTCAGTATAACTTAAAGGAGTATCATTGAAGACAAATCTGTTCATTAGCCAAACTCATGAAGCAGGTTGGCATGCTGATTTTTACATTGAATTAATGCAAAACCAGTGATTTTGTACTTACAGCTAGCAGATAAATCTTTTGTGCAGAAGGCATTGGCCTGAGTTGACCTGACTGAGTCTACTGTCCTACAGTATGATGCACACAGGTGAATTCCCTTATATTCAAGAGGGCTTTGCCTCCATTATGTTAACTGAGTGCAAGGCGTAAAGCCTGTCAAAAAGATAAATATTTGAATTTAGGGTGTTGAACCCGTCACTGCTCTTGGTGCTTTCAATGGGAGTTTGTATGGGCCCAGATCTGTGCTACCACAGTACATCCAGAATTGGAGACTGTTTGTGAATACAGGACTTCCAAGAACACAAAATGATCCAGAAGAAAGTGAAAAGTGCAGTTTTAGTAGTATTCTGGTTGTGCAGTGTTGATCTGACATCTCATTTATCAAATGGAGTTTTATTTGGGATGGGGGTGATTTCAGATGGGAGGCAAATCACAAGGTCTGTTCAGAGAAAATGTTGCTGTTCCCTGCTTTAAAATGTGATTTAGAATTACATTGGAAGTTTTTTATTTTTTCTATAATTAAACCTAAAAACTCTATCCTAAAATTGAACACTTACTTCAGTTTAGGGGCTTCTTGATTGTAGTAAAGTTTAATGACTGTGCTAAGCTGCATTCTTGTAGATACTGAAACATGCATATAATTTCTTTTTTTTTTTTCAGAAAAAATTAGAGGCATAGTGACTTATATTCTACCTTTCCTTCCTTTATCTCTGTTTCCACAGCAGGCTTACAGCCTGTTGTTCTGGGTGCTGTCAAGATACAGGTTTTCTTCATTTGCCTTCCTCTTCCTTTGGCTGTTGTAGTTCACTCCATGTGTTTTACCCATTAACTCCAAATCCTAATGGGTCTGTGAGAAAGTGGCTCTGACTTCTGAAGTAACTTGTAATAAGTTTTTGAATTTACCATATCCCCCAGTGGTACAGATTTTCTCAAGGCCTCCTAGCTTCAGTGTCTGCTGGGTAATTTTTTCCCCTGTGCATTACATAAAAATCTTGAAATGCTCTCAAAATACAAGGTAACACAGGCAAGAAAAGACATAATAGCTCTAAACAAACACTCTCCCATTGGAGGTGGTAGACAGTTAAAATATAAGATGGGGTTAAAAATCTTAGTGTAAAAGACCAGAAGCTGGTGGATTCAGACCTGTGGTCACATACGTTTTCATTTGCATAAGCCAGATCTTCCAAGTTTGAAAGGTAGGAATTATTGGAATACTTTCCAAAGCAACTGTAACTTTTAAAACTGTGGTGCTACAGATGTTAAGAAAAGTGATAAGGATGCATGTTTGGTCCTCATGCACAAACACTTGCACACACAACATTTATTTTTGTAGGTTGCCTTTTCATTTTTCATTAGAAAAGAAAAAAAGAAGATTTTTTTGTCTGTTTTAGTCCTTTTCTGTATTTACCCTTCCTTTTCCTTTTGACTGTAGCTCCATTTCAGTGCCTTTTGCTCTCTACCTTTTCACATATATTTCTCTGGTTTTGTTATGCTCACCACTAACTTCTTGCTTGTTCTTTTGCCTCCATATTTATGTATTTTTCCACTTAATTTACAGCCACATGTATTTCAGGCCTAGTGTGCACCTGGTACCCTGAACAATCTTTGCACCACGTGTACCTTAAGCATTCTTTAAACTAACTGAGTAGGATGACGTGGGAAGGAATACTGGGACAAAGCCAACTTAGCAAACACTGAAGGAGCATAAAAGAGTCATTCTTTCCATTGGTAATCTCACAAACTGGATGCAGAAGAACTCACTTCAGGTGCCAGAATCCACATTTTACCTGTTCTCTAGCTTATTTCATGTATTGGTGATGGATGTATGGATATATATCTATATATCCATATCTATCTATCTATCTATCTATATATATATATATATAATAGAATATAAAAAAAATATACAAATATACACATATATGAAAGATTAATTACTCTGTTGACTTACCATGTGATTTTTCTGCTTGGGCTCTTGGTTTTCATCTAACATTTATGTCACTCAGTGACCTATGTTTAGAGTATTTAAAAGTTGGTGTAAAGTTGTCGGGTGAAGACTTGATCACTAACTGCTGGTTTGATGCAAGAGACTGAGCTGCAGCAAGAACTTTCTTGCTGGTGGCCCAAGTCCTCCATAAACCAGATCTTCATAAATATCAAGTTACTATCCCAAGAGTACATTCCATTCCTCATCCCCATCCCTGGAGTTTGGATGGGAGTCTGAGCAACCTGGACTAGTTGGAGGTGTCCCTGCCCATGGCAGCAGACAGCACTAGAATTAAATCCAATGTCAAAATGCTTCTTTTTCATTTGTCACCTCCCACACATTAGAATGTTTAGTGTATGTTGGTTACAGCTACTCATATGTGACTGTGCCTCCTACAGCTAGTTTGCAGAGATGTAATTTCTGTTTAATTTTTCATTCTCAAGAGGCTATTTCTTCGTTATTGACTGTGTATGGTCTTCAGCAGCACAGCGGGAGGTGATATGCTTGTCTCTTGAGCTCCCTTGCCTAGTAATTTTGGATTTACCAAACTGTTGAGCAGATACCTAGCCTGCTTGTAATTGGCAGAGCACACCTTTCCCATTGGTTCCACACTTTTTTATGTGGGCCAGAGAGAAGAGGAAGGAAAACTGGTGAGATTTTCATGTTTGTATTCTGTCTGTAACATTCTGTCATGTTTCCTTCTCAAACAAAGCATGAAATGTAATTTGCCAAACCTCTATGAGGGGACTAACAGGCTTTGGAGCCACTAGTTTAACAGCTTTGCTTAATGTGCACAAACACAGGGGCTGTAGGGAAGAACAAAGAGGAGTGGATACTCTGAGGTCTCTGCTTGGTTGGGTTGGCATTGTAATGCCTTTGACATTTGGAAAATGAAATGAAAATGCTAAAAGAGCTGGCATTGTAATTTACTGTGCTCCAAAATTCTCTGGAGCTGTGGGAGGGTGCTGTGAACACCTGCATGCTGGACTTTTGGGTAACAAAACAAGTGTTTGCTTTTCATGTGTCCATGTTTCAGGTTGGACTAAGAGACCTGCAGGGATGTTGTGAAACTAACAGAGAAATTAATAATGTTGTTTGATGCACAGCATACAAAACTTCTGAGGGCTGGGCCACATCACACAGTAGTGTTAACTACTGAATTGTGGTATTCCTAAATGGCTGGTAAGGATGGTGTGGGGTAGCATTGCCATCAAGACAAGACATGGTGTTCTGAGGAGCTGCTTGTATCACTTGTATCATCAGGGAGTGATACCAGCCTGCTTTGTGTTTCAGCAGCCGGGAGGCAGCCAGTCAAGCTAGAGCTGGGCAGCAGGAAAAGCAGAGTTGATATGGTGGGATAAAACCAAGGTCACTGCATTATTTCAGGTTTTATCAGAGATAAATCACATCAGGAAGTGAATGGCAATCAAATGGCCGGTAATTTCTCTAGGTCTGAGTGCTTGACTCTTTCTGATAAGTTAACAGTTTAATCTGAAGCCAAGAGGAGCAACATTATAGAAACACAGTCAACAAACATCCCAAACAGTGAGATTGCAGTGCATTTTGGGACCCTTCGGTTTCTACAACAGAATTGTCTTCAAGACTACAGTCAGGAGAAATTTGATAAAATTTAGGGCAGTTTGGTAGCAGTTGGATCTCTTGTTAAAGGTGGTGAATAGACTTTCTCAGAGAGCATGGTGGATGATAGGTTTCAAGGCCCAATGAAATGCAGTAGCCCTTCAGTATTTGAGGACCCAAGGCCCTCAAGTGTCAAGAGAAGACAGAACATGATCCACAGTGATTCCAAAGCACAGACTAGAGATAGTATCTCTGCTTCTACTCTCTCGGAAAATTAGATGTTTTCCATGACACTAATTGTCATTAAATACCAAAATATAGGCCAGTAATTTGTACAAATTTTTTTAAAAAGTCTGATAGGAATTCAATGTGTTTGTTGGTTTAAAAAAAGAAAGTCTAAAACCTTGACCGTGTCCCAGCTTCATCAGATTATTAGACCATGTCTACAGCATCATTAATGAGATCTACCCAGATTTGTGACTAAAAATAGCCATGGACAAATAGTAAGTGTTCGATGTAAAGGGTCACCTTGGAGCAGTTATACTCTCCTGTAATGTCAGTCTCTTTTCACTCAATTTCACTAAAGTAGTCATCTGGCTGTAAAGCAGTTCAGGCAGTAATGTAGGATGTCATATATATCCCTTTAATTATTATGTTCTTCCTTGTAGCAATTATAATTTACTTTATTGCAGATAACAGCACATTGGTAGATAAAAGCCACTAGACAGATGTGAAAAGTTGTATATTGTAACTTTTAGATTGAATGTATAGCAGCTGGTTCTCATTTAACTTGGTTTTTTGAATTCATAGATTATTTTCTATCAATAATTAAAAAGAAGCAAAATACAGTAAGAATATTTCATAGTAAGTATAGTGCATAATAGAATTCACTTGTTTGTCTCACTGATAAACAACACCTGAGATGTGGGCTTTCCCTCAGTTGCAGGGGAAGAGGTCTCTGCATGAGTGAATGCCAAAAGCCTCTACTGAATACTTTTTTTCAGACTGTTTGAGAAAATTTTCCTTATTGCTTTCATTGCTCCAAAACAACTTGCCACACTCCTGTGTTCTTTTTGACAGCATACCAATTCTGTTGCACTTATGTGTCTACATAAGGGAAACTGCTGATGGGACTCAGTTATTTCCCTGACTAAAACCCATTTCTGGTATTCAGCTGTTAGGTCATTTTATGGCCATTATTACTACATTGTTTTTTAACATTCAGAAATAAATATATCGAATAACCTCTTTGAGGTCCGTCTTTGCGAAATTTGGTTTTCCTTCAGTAATGGTAATGGCAACTGCAAACATAGCCCTGTTGAATAATCAGATTCTACTGAAATGCTCTGGTTTTATTATTGCTTGTACCATAAGCCCGTGGAAACAAATTTTTATGTTATAACTGGTTTTATTCTATTTATTTGAGAAAGTCAATATGTGTAAAAGGCAAAAATTACTTCAAAAAATATTTTAAGTGGTCATTTTTGTTGTAAATTCCAAACAGTACATTGAGGAGAGATGCCAATATAATCAGTATACAGTTCATCTAGTTAAAACAGATTTTAAACAAGGAGGCCATCTTTATTCCTTTTCATTCAGACCCTGAACATTACTGTCCCCACAATCTGTTTATGGTTCATTAACCTCAGGCTAAGAGGTAATGGAGAATTCCCCAGCCCCTGCCAGTGCTGCTGTAAAAGGTGAAGCCTTCTCGTATGCTCTAAGTGTGTCCTTTGTAGAGGGCTGTGACTCATGGCAGAAGCAAGATTTGTTTGCTGCTAGGTCTGTATTTCCTGCTGGGTAAGCACTGGGTTTTACAGTGTAATCCACATGCTCTGCTCCACTCCTGACTCTCATGCATGGTTTCATCCAGCAGCCCTTGAGGCAAGGCTTGCAGGCACCTGCAGGACTGGGGGTGTGTGAGGCATGTTTGGCTTTCCACTCGCATTGTGTGTGTGGTATAGGGTGCTCCACTCCACACAGGTGTTGGCTGGATGGGCCAGCTTCATTCTTTGTGGGATTCTTCCTGGTAAAGGAACAGGACAGGCTACTTAGTTCAGGGATTTGGCTGTTGGGTTGGGTTTTTTTTTAAGTGATTGGGAGGTTTGCTTTTATTCATTTTTATTTGCAACTACTCTATCAGATTGTTAATATTTAAAAACAATTTAGCAAAGACTTGCTCTAGAACTACTTAGATGGGATGAAAAGGGACAAAAGAAGAGAGATTGACAAATATTTCACAGTAAGGGAAGGAATTACTTTATCAAGTTTGAAGCAGTTTACTATAATCACTTACTGACACTATTAAAGTTTAGCTTCTCATACCTTTCAGTCCTTTATCAGGGGATTTGACATTTGTGTAAGGTATCAGTAAGGACATAAGTACATAGGTACACTTGCCTTTGTTGATGCCAAGGCATCATAATCCAGAAAATTTATGGCAGGATTTCAACTTCAGTATTGCCAGAAATAAAATTAATCCAAGGTGGAAGTGTCCTTTTTGAGAGTTCAAATCCTTCTTGGAACTGCTTTTCTCATTTCCTTCCCACTTTTTTGCAACTAAGCATTTACCTTTTTTGGAGAAGGTTGTCTGTACTAGTATACTAAACTCACTTTTTCCTTTCTAATTAACGTGAAATTGAGGTTTACAAAGTTAATTCCAAGCAAGGAATACATACAATACATACAAAGAATGATTTTTGTCCCAAAGAACAGCACTGACATGAACAGTATGGAAGTGCTGATGTTGTTGCTTTATGCAAGAGCCCATAATGACAAAGTATTCTTGTCAGAGGATATAATGAAACTGTAAATTGTTTTCATGACTGCTATGGTATTTGATCTCTTGCAGACCACATTCAGAAAGTAGAGCCAGGTCATATGTCAGTATCATCAGAAATGGAAATAGACACTTTGTCATGGGCAGTGACAAGTGATGGGGAATAAGGATCTGCTGATCTAACATCATGTTAAGTGAAAAAAGTTACGTGACAGTTCTGACAGGTGACATTGAGGATGACATACATGTTACTCTTCCTTTCAATGTGGAAAGGCAGTGAGGCAGATCAGACTAATGCAGAACAGCTAAGATTTGTAAATTCAAATTCTGCTTTTCTTAGTACATGACCCCTTCACATGGGAAGTGATGGCTGCAGGGGAAGGCTCATCTCTGCCTTCCCTCCCCTTTTAGGTGTTCTTGTATTCCTGCATTATTTCCCAATTTTTTGCCTCAAATGAGCATGTGCCTATAGTATCACAGCATAATTAAGTTTCTTTTACCTGTGGTGTTAGGGCATCACACTGTAATTGTTTCATAGTCAAGGCAAATTTTGGTTATCATTCCTGCAGCCCCTTCTGCTATAACATAGTCCCATTTCAGTGTCCAGCTGGGAGGCTGAGTATGCTGCTGGTAGTGGGGAGAAGGATGGCAGTGGAAAGTGAAGCAGGAATGAGTGGTTGCTGCCTGGGGGCTGGATATTGTGAACACATGTAGAAAAGGGATTTTGCAAATACTTCCTCCTTCTAGCAGCCTTGTTAGGGCTGCTGGGCAAAGTGCAAGGTTCCTCTTGCTATTGCATATAAGAAAAAGAATGAGAAACTCAAACTGATAAATATTTCTAATGGTCAGGTGAACGTGTAGCCTTACAGATGGATTTCAAGCTTTCTATCTGAGATATCTTTTCCATGATTGTCATTAATAAGTCAAGAGAACTTGTGGCAGGCTTTGATCTTATGCAGTCTTCCAGCTTTTCACAGAAGAACTTGAGCCTCTTGTATTCAGTACTGGCTTGGGTAGAAATGGCTTGTTACATGTATGTTTTTTTTCTCTTCTGCAGTATCTGGTGTGCAAAAGGAAACTTGAAAGTAAGAAGGAGGCATTGCTCATCCTTTCCAAAGAGCTGGACACCTGTCAGCAAGAAAGAGACCAGTACAAACTGATGGCCAACCAGCTGCGGGAGCGACACCAGTCTCTGAAAAAGAAGTATCGGGAGCTGATTGTAGGTTGTTCTTTATGAGGACTGTATAACTGGGGGACAAAGGTGAACCTCAAAAAACATTGGAAAGAAGTCCATAATGGCTGCTGTAAAAATGTTTAGGTACTTGTTTGCAGTAGTCCTGCAGTTGCACAGCCCTGATGGTATTATTACTCATTTGTTCTGCAGTGATGAGGCAGTGCTTGTTATATAGG
>WBNQ01072345.1:3112-13755 GCA_013401375.1 Spizella passerina
TCCGAGCCAGCTGACTGTGATTGGCCATTAATTAGAAACAACCAACATGGGCCAATCACAGATGCACCTGTTGCATTCCACAGCAGCAGATAACCATTGTTTACATTTTGTTCCTGAGTCCTCTCAGCTTCTCAGGAGGAAAAATCCTAAGGAAAGGATTTTTCATAAAAGATGTTTGTGCCACTGAAAGAAACAGAATTATTTTTAAAATTATACGCCATTTAGAGATGCAATCTTACCAATTCACCTAAAATGTAACTTTCTCTCCTTTATTTTTTTTCTTTTTGCTCAGGAGACTGAAAATATTTGCAATTTCTCACTATGTTGGACGATTATCTCTCTGGCTAAATTGACAAATAATTTCCAGTTTTCTGAAAGAAAAGGGAGAAAATCCACAAAAAATATAGACCAAGGTATTTCATTCTCTGGAAACGCTTAAATTCTCTACACTGCCAGTAAGAGGAAAGTAATAGATTTAACCTCCAGGGATCCTAAACTCTCTTCTTTCATTACAAAGGAAGTTGTAATAGCTGCTAGGAAGGCTGGATTGATCTCTTTTGTGTGCCATTTTTTGTGTGTCTAAGTGCCCAATATAGGTACTTAAAGTAGAGTGAATTTCAGCTGCTTTGCTGTGGAATTTGCCTTCCACAGGCAAACAGTTTGCAGGTGCTGTCTGAAAAGTGTAATCTCACACCATTTTGAACACCTTATCTTACAGAATAACCGTAAAATATTCCTTTAATTTCTCAAGATAAATATATCTTGCAGGGTATTGCTGATCAGGCTTTTATGAGGCTTTTAACAGCCTCTGTGAAGCTGAGTTATGCCCATCCAGTATCTTAAAATGTGCAGACATGAAATAGAAATGAGTTCTGCCATAATTCTTTTATTCAGAAGAAGGACCTTGCAAGGAGAGAGGCTGGTGCTGTTTAAAAGGTATGGGAATGAAGGTTAGCATGATGCTGTGGGAAAACTGGTTACATATTTCAGAAATAGTCATTTTACAGTTGTGATCTCAAGGATTTAACAGCTGCAGTCTGACTGCTCTTCCCCTCACTTTTCCTCTCATGACAAGGAAGTTATTAAATGCTACTGTTCCACTTTTGATACCCATATTTAACTGCTTCCAGTGCAGCCCCTTTGCATTGTGCAATTGTTTCATGTGCAGTGTCTACTGTGAAGATTTGTAAGTGTCCTTTGGATGACAGATGACCAATCAGTGTGTCTGAGTGAATTACCCAATTCATTACTTGGCTGAACATAATTAGTTTGAGTTGTTGAACCAAAAACTTTCAAGCACCTCTGTACTTCAGAGTACTTCCACATGTGCTTAAGTTAGCTGACTGGCCAAAGTTACAGAGAAATCAGTTAAAAAGAAAAAATATAAAAAAAAAGGTAAAAAAAAGGTAAAAATAATTTTTCTGTCAGTATTTTTAGTTCTTACCTGGAAAGGAATAACAAGATTCACAGTTTCTCCAACTCTTCGAGTATAGGTTTGTTTCAAGTGTCTTGGTAGACGAATCTTTGGAGGTTCTGAACGAAACAAAAGCTTGTGTTAAGCACTTATCTTCCTTTCTAACCAAGGCAGCAGTGGTGTGGTACAAAAAGGAGACAGTGTGGTCTCCAGAAGTGACTAATGAGTGAGGTGTCTTAAATTTCTTGGTCCCCCAGTGTTGCATTCAGGACACCATAACTTTTATAACACCAAATGCTACAATGGTAGGACAAGAGGGAAGCTTAGAGGAACTTAAAAAAAGTACCATCAGGATCAAGTTCTTCAGAAAAAAATGCCCTGAAAAGCTGAGAAATAAAGGCTCAGAAATGAAACAAAATTATGAATTCTTCAAAGATGGTTTCATGATTTCTAGCCACCACACAATGGCTTTGTAAGGCCATATCATCAGTTAACAATAACAAGTAAATATTATCCTTAAAAACCCTCAGGTGTTAGTATGGAAACAGGGTGTATTTGTGGGTAAGTGTAGGCAGCAGGATCTTACCTATCACTTCCTTGACTAAAATAGGCTGTGGGTGGTACTTGGGCTCACTTTCACCAGCAGCATTCACAGCTTTTACTCTCACAAGGATTTTCGAGCCAGTTGGAAGGCCATTGATGGTGAACTTTGTTTTGTCTGTCAGCTCTGGGTTAGCCACGATCCATTCATCAGCTGGTTTAGGGAAGTGAGGGGAGGAGGAGAAATCCAAAGAACAGGGAATTATAAATACATCCACAGCACGGATGAGGAAAATTAAAAAACAATAATAGATTTGTTAGATTCTAAAGAATAATTCTATTTTGTTTTTCTAATTACGCTGTAACACAATGTAGTTTCATTTTAATATGTAGGAAGAACGTTTCAAACCCTACAGACTTTCTGCTGATTATNGGAATATGTCTATAATTTAAGTGTACCAGAGAGAAAAATGGTTAGATTTTTAAATTCAGCTAGAATAAAACAAGGGGGAAAAAGAAGGTATTTGCCAAAGCACTCATCATTACTTTAACAGCTTCCTTGAAGAGAAATGGGTTTTGCAATTAATTTCAACCAGTACTGAGTACCCTTGAAAGTATAACTGAGAAATAAAAGAAACACAGAATATTTACACATTGCAATGAAATGCCATCTCTCCTCATGGCTTTAAAAAAAGGAAGGCTGTGTCAGAATTATTCACAAAATTACAGCATTCTGGGATTTTTAATCCTATCCCCAGGTGGTCACATGAAATTCATGGAGTGATGATAAGAGTTCAGTCTATAAAACAGCTTCCATTACAAACCATACTTTCTTATCCACCCTGTCCTCCCAGCACAGACTGCCCTGACACTGCTGGCACCTGGGCACAGGAGCCAGGTTTATGGTCCAGCAAGTCAGGATCAATGCCTCCCACACCATGTAAAGCTAGCACTGTGAAATGGGCACAGAAGACAGAGAACTGTTATCAGCTGGAGAGCCCTGCAGAACTAGAGCGTAGTGCTGTGGCACATTTTCATAACTGAGTGTCTTGTCTTTTAGGAATTAACTTTTCCTTCAACCTTTAAGCAGAAAAGGATTTCAATCAATGACTGTTTCCCAAGTATCTCCCCCTCCCCTTACACCTATGCTACAGAAAATTCTAGAGACTGTTGCCCCTAAAATTCGCCATCAGGAATTTATCTTTACTTTTATGAAGAGAGTTTTTCTTTTATTAAAGAAGACTTATATCCTTTGTGGAATACTGTACCTTCCAGGTTAAAAGGTGGCTCCCCCAATTCCTCAGACTGATCTGTCGATATACCTTGAGAGAATCCATCTTTAAAATTAATCAGAGACACCCACTTTCACACAGATGGAGCATTTTGTCAGTTGTTAGCAATTCCTGTTAGTAAGTATGCAAAGATAGATGCTGGGCTTTACAGATTTAGAGAACCCATATTTAGGGAGAAAAGAGATGGAAAGAGGGCATCCAGATCACAGAACAGTTATATATGTGATGCCCACAGGAAAGATAAAGGATGAAAGAAGAGGAGGATATAAAGTTCTATGAGTTTTTTGAGCCCCAGAAAAGCCCTAGAAATATGAAAGAAAAGAGACAAAAGGAACACTTGGAAGAGAGAAATGAAAGAAAATGATGATGAGAGAAAGTGTAGAAGGAGAAGAAAACACAGCGTAGAAGAGAGAAGAAAATCAGAGATAAATTCTGAGTAAGAGAGACAGAAAAAAAGAGGTCTTGGAAAAAAACTTGGAGGAAACAGAGGAAGAGAACACATTTAGCTAAAGGTAACATAGATAGAAGAATAAAGAAGACCAGACCCATGGATGATGACAGATATGATGTAAACCCTAAGGCTTTATTTCCTGAACAAAGTTATCACTGCCCTGGATTTCCTCTAATCCTGGAACTGGTTATTTTCAGGATAATAACAATACTATTCTAGTATTTTTGCATGGTCCTGGATGAGTACACTGGCAAAGGTCTCAGCTAACGGAAACTCTCTGAAGTACTTATTTACTGGCTATAAAAACACCTGGGGAGCTCTCTCTCTCCATATATACACATATATATTCTATATTCATGTTATTCACACCTATGCAATGCTGGGTCAGGATATTCATGATGAGACTCCAGTACTTCAGTAACATGCATGGAGTGAACATAGTTAAGAACTCCAAGAATCCACAATGTTGATCAAGTTATGTGGTTCTGACTAAAGGGAAATACCAGTTTTCCAAACCAAACCAATGTTTATGATACATTATTCTTCGAAATTATCGTTATATATTTTTTGTCTTCCTATTAGCTTGTGATTTCTCCTAATGATTGCTATGTTAAGGAAGACTCTAAAAAGTCTTCTTGAAAACTAATTCAGTGACAGCAATGAAAGAATGGAGAATGTAAATACAGATGAGTTTACAGACATAACTAGGAGAAAAAAGAAGCAGAATGAATATAGACAGTCATAAAAAGTATCTTGAAATTAAAAAGAGTTATTAAACATTGCAGAAAAAATTAGTTTGAGGTAGAACAGGGCTGAGAAAAAAAGAGGCACTAAGATATTGCAAGAAAGGAAAAAACAAGTGAACAGAGAGAAAAAAGTGAATAATCCAATAACATGACTTTTAAAATTGGTATTTTAAAATTGTCATTTTAAAATTGGCATTTTCTACTTATCTTGCTTCTTCCTAAGCATTTCATAACATATATACATAATGTCAATTGTGTATATATAGATGTATATGCATATATAGGAGGTATATATAGATATACATAAACACTCAAAACTATGTAAAATACATTGTACCCATTGTATTTTAACTGAGGTGGGTAACAGTAAAATGACAGACTTGGCTGCCATTTTGTTGTATCTTCATGTGTTTAAAACCTATCTGGAAAAAAAATAAAGAATTTGTTCCATTTAACAGGTATATAACGTTCTTCTAACAGCCCTTCAAAGACAGATGTAGAAGATTCCTTTTCAAAGCCATACTTTGAATTAACCTGTCTATATTTCTCATCCTCTCTTATCACTTGATTTGGATATCACTTTCTCTAATGTCAAGCACTTTTAACTTTTCCCTTCTATTCTACACAAAGCATAATATACAAGATACACTGAAGTCCTCACATTGACAGTCCCCTTAATATCCCCCTACACCTGGGCTGTGCAGTGGAAACAGAGTCAGAACACTGTGCCTTGATGGAAGACTGCATGCTGACTCCTCACTCTGAGCTGTTCCCACAGCTCCCTCCCAAAATACAAGGAAAACCCTTCCTACCATTCCAGCTGTGTCTGCCTTCAGGTACTCTCCTCCGGGTCTCGGAGCTCCTTGCAGTCCTGCTCCTTAAAGATATTCATCTCAATACTACCAGATGCTGAGTGCTCCTGAGAAAAGCCAGGGGTGGTTCTTCACAGCCTCTCCCCCTTTGCCTGGGAGAGGGCTGAGTGTACTTTGATGCCATGGCCCCTGGCCACGTTTATGACCTACTGTTCTCCTGGATTTTCTGAATCTGAAACATTTGACAGCATCAATGACACGTTCTGTCCTCTACCTCTTGTCTCCAGGCTATGGACTGTTCATTTAAAGCTTCCATTGAAATAAATGCCTTCGTGAGAAAAGGTGTTCAACCTCTCGCTTGATTTTCAGCGCAGTTAAAAGCAACAGTGGAGATGAAGATAACTGTGTGCCCTTCATCCACATCCACAACATTGCTGCAGTTGGTGTTGTTGGTCCACAGAGGTCTTTGATACTTACCCAGGTGCTGGTGGATTTAACTTTTTGAAAATAGGCTTAATTTGGTGCCAGTTCAGAAGAAAATCTGCTGGAAAATACTAAGTTTCTGCTGCTTGATCACCAAAAGACTCTTAGTTGTAAAATATCATTTATATTTCCCTGTTCCTTCTTATTTTACTCTCAAAACTTAATTCACTCTCTTTATCTTCCTCCTTCAGTTCTTATATATTTTTGTCTTAGACTGACATAGCTAAAGATCCCCAAAACTGCACTGAAATGTTGGAGAAATTAAATATCTAGACATGGACTTTGTATACCTAGATGACTTTTTCATAAGCTATTGATGAGGCTGTTCTCAGTGTTGGCAGCTGGCACTTGAAGTTATTAATATGTCAACATAGGGATTACCACAATGAGGACCTCCTGTCCCTAAAACCCAGCCAACCTGAACATATTTTCATCATTTCATATTTGTAGCCATTATTTCCTATGCCTTCATCCACCAATGAACTCTTTACTGCCCTAGCTCTCATTTAGCACCTGAAAGAGGGGAGTTATTAGCAAGGTACATGGCACATTACAACAGATTTTATGGCTTTTGATTTGGATTTCAAATCAAGAGTAAGATATGTCGAACCACAGTCAGGGGGTGGCGTCTGGAATACAAACCAAAGGAAGCCTGACCAAAACCCTGCTCCTTGAGGTTTTCTGCCTGATTAGTCTCTGCCTGACAGCCAGAGCACCTGATACCTGTAGAGAAAAAATGGAGACAGTCTCACCCACATTCCCTATGGGTCAGGCACCCCGGGTGCTGTCACTTACTTCCTTCAAAGCAGTATTCCACCACGTAGCCGTCCAGCCCTGCCGCCCCAATCTGGTCCGGGGGCCTCCACTTCATTGTCACCGAGGTGTCAGTCACACTGTCCACTGCCAGCATGGTTGGGGGGCTGGTGACAGCTGCAGCAAGCAGGGAGAAGGCAGAACAGGGTGTTACCATGAAAGGTTTATGTTTATGGTCTGTGTTTCTCTAGTTTAGCCTCACAGGTGACAGGCTATCCTGCCTGCCAGGATGATTTCCCATCTGTCACTATAGGACACGGAACAACCCAAGCAACTGCACACACTGCTGCTCTCAAGATGAAGAAAAAAGGGAAGTTTAATATCTGACTCCAACGTTTATGGTTTTCCAAAAGTGTCAGTGGATTGGAAGGTGAAAGTGCCACCTCTCCATTGACACTGGTCAAACCAACAGTCTATCAAATTTCTCCTCCTCCATAAAAGAATGCAAAACAATGAGTTATTTACAGAAAGCGTGTGAGAAAGTTTGTCACAAGAATGCAAACTGCAGAAGGCTTAGAAAATCCTAAAAAATCAGGGCGACATCCATCATCCCTGGCATGTGTTCCCCAATTATGACCACACTCCTACTGTGGTCCTCATTGGGAACACATGCCAGGGATGATCCCATATATGCTCACATCCCTTATATGCTCACAGCCTGACCCAGAGATAAATTCCTCCTGCTGAGGAGAGAGAAGGACAAGCAGCTGTGGCTGGTAGAGCAGAGAAGTTGGGAGCAGTGTATTCAAGTTGGGAGCAGTGTATTCCACCTCAGCAGGTATGTTCTGGCAAGAGGGGAGCATGCTGGAGGTGTAACAGCCCCCTCCTTCCTCCTCCTCTGCATTCTGGGGCTGCTGCTGAGCAAGAGGGGAACCTTTGCTGATCTACAGCAGAGGACACCTTTCTTTTACAGGGGCTTGTGGTGTGGTGGTGTTTGCAGGGGTCCCAGGATGAAGGAAGAGATAAGAATCTTGACTCCATGTTTCAGAAGGCTTGATTTATTATTTTNTCTTGTGACTGACAAGAGTTTGAGACAGCTGGACTGTGATTGGCCATTAATTAACAACAACCACATGACAATCACAAATCCACCTGTTGCATTCCACAGCAGCAGATAATCATTGTTTACATTTTATTTCTGAGGCCTCTTAGCTTCTCAGGAGAAAAGTATCCTAGCCAAATGATTTTTTATAAAATATGTCCATGACACTTGTGGTTGTCACCATAATTTGAAAATCTGTTTCTTTATATGAAAATGTCACTGAGTTAGCCTGTCACTGTGGGAATGACAAAGCCTTCTAGCTGTCACACTAATAAAAACTATATAATTAGGTGATTTTGATAACAAATGAATGGTTATTTTCTAAATGCATACCTATCTCTGCATTTATTTACTTACCTAAAGGAACAAAGGACTTGGAGGGCATGCTTGGCTTGGACATGCCAATGGCATTGACAGCAAACACACGGACCTCATAAGCAACACCTTCAATCATTTTCTTTGGCTCAAAAGTTGTTTCCTTGCACAGTTCAAAATTCAGCCTCATCCACCTGGAGCTTTGTTTCTTTTTCCTCTCAATGAAATATCCTTTTGACCAGAAAAGATTTTGTCATAATAAGTGAAGTGGCATAAAGGTCAATAATAAAAGGTCTATTTTTTGACTGCCCAGGGACAATTTTTTACCTGGATACACCTCAATATTCCCTCCTAGCTTCAGAGTGATAATTTTCCTCATTGCAAGCTATCTGAGAGTCACCTATTTGCTTTCAGAGCCATATATGAGCTTTTTTGGACTTTAGAAGGCTGCTGTATTTAGTTCAGAGTGAAAAGGGCCTGGTTCTACTGACCTCTGGGTCCCTCTGGCTTTCTTCTTGGTTTGGTGTATTTATTAAAAGATATTCCATTTTACTCAGTAAATTCTGAAATTTCCTTCTAACACAAACAGGCTAAAGCAATGCCAAGTTTGGTTTTATAAGAGGTTGTCTTTCAAGTAGGGGACGTAATAATGTAACAAGATAGAAAATGACAAATGTCAAAGCATTAGAAAAACAGGAATTTGATAAAGTCAGAATAGGTAGAATATTCTAGCTACTGGATATTCCCAGCACCACTTTCCAGGGCCTGGGCTAAACTCTGATCCTGCTGCATCCACTATTTGGTGTTTGCTTCTTTTGTCTGTATTAGAGAGTCACCACCAAAAAACAAAATTATGTACCTAAAATGGGTGATCCACCATCATTTGCTGGAGGTTCCCAGGTCATAATACACCAGTCTTCACCCACCTCAGTCACATTTGGTGCTTGAGGAGGATCAGGAACATCTGTTGTAAACAAAGTAAATATTATTTTAAAAAAAATCTTTCGTCTTTTTGCATAGGTTGAAATTAAAAATGTCAAATAAGAAACAAATCTAAATAGTTTTTGAGGTGCAAAAGGAATTCCTAATGAGGAGAGAGAGCGGGGGAAAAGAAATTTAGTGGATCCTGGCTGGTGGTTAGGAATGGATGAATGCCAAGGTCTTCTGCATGGTGGAGACACTTGAGAGGCTCTGGAGGGCCTGTGCCAAGAACAGAGCCCACAGCCCAGGGAGAAGGGAGAGCCAGGAATGACAGGGACAGCCTGAGGCAATCACAGGAGTCTGGCCCCTGGCAGCAGCAATAATCAACTCCTCCTTAAATCCCTTCCAAATACCCACTCCCTTCAGTAACACCCAGCCTTGGTACCCTTGCATCCCAATTCCACACCTGGCAATGAGGAAAAATAGGAAAATGGGAGTTTCCTGAGACTCTAGTGTGACGGTGTTCACAGGGCTCTTAGGATGAGGGAAGAGATGAGGATCTGACTCCATGTTTCAGAAGGCTGATTTATTATTTTATGATATATATTACATTAAAACTATACTAAAAGAATAGAAGAAAGGATTTCATCAGAAGGCCAGCTAAGAATACAGCAGCAAAGAATGATAACAAAGGTTTGTGGCTCAGCTCTCTGTCTGAGCCAGCTCCCTGTGATTGGCCACTAATTACAAACATTCAACATGGGCCAATCACAGATGCACCTGTTGCATTCCACAGCACCAGATAACCATTGTTTACATTTTGTTCCNTCAGTTTCACAGGACTTACCAACCACTTTGATGTTGATTAGAGCTGTGTCCTCTCCAGCCTCATTCTTTAAGGTGATTCTGAAAGGACCTGAATCCTCCCTCTCAGCTGCATCAATGACCAGGCAGCTGCTGTCTGGGTAGGATTCTGCCCGGATTCTTCCACTGTCTGTGACCATCTAGGAACCACAAAGAGCAGTGGGAAAAATCATATTTTCTGGATTTGAGAATCAAAATACTCAAAAATCAAAATTCAAAAGTAGTACAGGTCACTTCAACAAAAATATTAAAGCAACTGTAAGTAAAACCACACCAAACCTCAGCATTTTAGTCACCTAATGATGAGAAAAATGACAAAATAACTAAAATAAGTAAAACATGGTAACTGTTCACTACTCATTGCATCACAAAGGATGAGGCACTAGGCTTCTCCTTTGAGGTAGAACACACTTTTGCCAACACCACATAGTCTGATCAAAAGGAAGTAATTCACTTTAGAGGTCAGAGTGATTGTAATGGTCAGTAGTTTCTCCTCACAGATTTCAAATGCTGTCACATATTTTGGAGTAGGAGCTCTCCTGGAATAATTCCCTATTTGGACAGGACCACAGTGGTGGCACTACAATTAATATTGAAAAATAGTGGTCACAGATTGGACCAGATAGGTTTGATGAATGCACTAATGGTAAAATGTTCCAGCTTCTACATTGCACAATGAATATTTAAATGTGAAAAACAATTATTTTGGTATTTACACAGCCAGGGATTGATCTAAGCAAAAGTTTTGCTTTAAGACACCAGATGCAGGACCCCAATTGCCCAGCCTATTATTTCATTTAAGACTTGAACTCCATTAGAATTTATCATTCATTTTCCAAAACCAGACCATATCATGGCTTTCTGGGCATTGAATGTATAGAAGCAGCCATTTGGTAAATTTTCACAACTTTTCTTCTGCATCCAATATATCCTTCTCCTCTACTATTTTT